>ATSW01006533.1:0-12940 GCA_000444245.1 Botryllus schlosseri
TATGGCTTGCGAGCCATATATGGCTCTTTGGGGTATAAGATATGGCTCTTTGCCGAATATTTATTTTTGAGCTTAATTGATCAATATTGCAGCGACTTGTTTGTACATTTTCATCACGGCCAACATAATTATTCTCGTCGCAGTATAAACATGTCTTTGAGAGGTAAAGACAAAGCTGTCTTCAGGTTTAGGGTTCGGACCTCCTCTTTTGAAAATGATCAAATTTAAGTAGCTGTAACGCCGGCAATGTCCCTCCCGAATTCTATGTACCCGACTCGAAATCTTGAATTGTGCGATATAGGCTACGTTGATTAATCAAAGAGAATAGCTGACATGGCGACGCCCATTTCAAAACGCAGTTTTCAAATACGAATTGTATTGTTGATCTACGGCGCGAAATGAACTGTTGTGGATGTGACATGCACAATTACAAACTCGAATTACAAACAACGCCATAGCTATCCCCGCGTTCTTGATTGGTAAGTATAGCCCTGCGTAGTGCCGGCGATAAAATTTATGCGTGTAGCGCAACTTTATGTTACCGCCGAATACTTTGAGAATTGAGAAGTCGATAAGTATTTAAATTTTCGGAATCAGTGTGACAGTCACATTCGATGAATATCAGTTATAATATATTGTAAGCTCTTATACGATGAATTGTGTCATCAATGGTGAGGCTTGACCCGTCTGTGTCTTACCTATCGTTTCGAGGTTTATTTTCAAACAATAAATACCAGTTTTTACAGACAGAATATGGCGTACACGAGGAATCCCATGTATAGTGAGTTCGAATTAGTGCTACCATGATGTCACGAATGTTCAATTGTGACGTAACAGTTGGTTGTCCTGTATGGCTCTTTGAGAATTGATATGGAAAAAATAGGGCCAATATGGCTCTACGGACAAAAAAGGTTCCCGAACACTGATGTATACGGACCTCCGAAACTAGTACCAAGGCAAATGCGGTTACAATATTTACTGTGGCGTATGTCTGTACGGCACAGACTCTTTTAGTACTAGTACCTGTACACTGTACAGTGTACCGTGTACAGTTTCTGGGCATCTGGGTTGGTGCAAGTATATTTGGTACGAAATGCCAACATCAGAGGCCGTCCGTGTGTCATGATATTCATTACATCGGGAGTACGTATGGAAATGTATCAAATGCGGTATAGAAGAATGTAGATATGATGTGGGAAATACTAATTATGGTATGGAAAGAGATGATCAAGTATGGAAATTTCTCGTAACATACAACACCACAGTATGACTTACTTATAAGTCACGCCATAGACGCGGCCTAAATCTTGTTCGTAAAATATTATTCTCCTCGATTACAAACGGGAAGGTTTTACGCAAATCCGAGTTAGTACGTAAGTAGGAGATGTCACACGAAACGGTCAAATCATTTCATACATTAAGCCCAAAAACGCCAAGCGGCCAAGAACTTCCAAAGCTGATCGGCTAACTTGAAAGAATTGCAGAGAAACAAAATGGCGACCACGTTTGAGAACGACGAACCCATCACATCCCACGGCTTGATAGCGCCGGAATTATCGCGTGTGGTCACATTATCCGCGATCAAGTTCACCAAATCGCAAGCTTTCTACATCCACAGCCTTCACGCAATAACACAGGTTTAGAAGCACGAGATCACTTCGACTTTGACACGGGGCTAGCCCGCTAAGTATCAAGGCCGGCCGGGTTATCGTAAGCCGAAAAGAGGGGTCGCCTAGCCGCGATATCGGGGCATTTAGTTCCACTTGGGTCCGTGATGATGATAAATGATGACAAAATGATTCCACCGCGAGTAACACCCCGTGTCTAATCTTATTAGGCCTCGACGCCGCGGTTGAGTCAAAATCTGACGACTACGCTGGCCGCAAAGCGGCAGGCTATTGTTACGCGGAAATTCATCTTCCTAACGATATACTTTGCCTATCGCAAAACAGGCATTAGACGCGGAGAATTGTCAACAAACAACCTTTTTAGTAAGCCGGGGTGATCCATTTTAGTTTTGTAATTTCACAAGACGCTGATCTGCGGCCGTGCGCTCGCCACGCGTATTAATAGCTCGCGTGGCCGCTTTGAATGTTGAACGATCGCGGTCTGCGCATGTCAGAATAGGACGGCCATTATTTGATCGTAAGCGTTCCGGACGTGAGCTGTCTTAATCAGATTACGCGGACCCCGTACTCACGCGAGACTCATAATCGCGAATGCAGGCTCGAGGAGTCGTCACGGTTCGAGCTATGCGTAAAAAAAGGTCAAATTTGTGGGTGTCTTCGACCAGTCGAAATCTGTCATGTCCAAAAGTTGAGGGTATAAGATGCTTTTCCAGTACCCATACGCATGACCACGAACTTCCCTCCGTGGATGGAACGACTGCAGTCGTCATATTATCTTGGAATGTAATAATAGATGATTAATCGCATACGGCCACGCCGCTGCAGTAAGGCCAGAAAGTCAATTTTGCTCGCAATCACACAATAGCTTAACTTGCGTACATAATAGTCTGGTGAAGCCAAGCGTTCGACTTCTCAGGTCGATTTGACATTTGACAAATCAGCCCTGTAATCACGAATAGTTTTATTTTCCATACACAACATTCTGAATTCGTTATTCTCCAGCTCGGGAAGTGAGCAAATGAGACCATGTCCATGAAGATGTAAAATGCACCCCAAAACAGCCGGCAGACGCTGTCAAATCGTGAATCTACGGAGCTAATTAGCAAAAATCACCGTCAACCGGCCACCCTCCAAGACCAGCACACTCGCAAGCCCCTAAAAAACGATAGTTTTCCACACAATGATCCTTGTTGTTGCAGACCGCGGGTTGCTTACACAGAAAACCCCGTTAAGATCAACATACAGATACCGCGTGGGGGCCTACAACATCCAAAAGCGGGTCCGGGGGTTTATCGCGAACAGAACACGATGTTGGCAGTATCCGATTTCACGGCCGCCCCCGTGACCCCGCCGGAGTTTACAAAATGACATAATCTCAATTACGTGCGCAAATCCGCGGAATTCCGGCACCTCGTTTCGTGTTTGCCGATTGATTAGGCGGGTTCCTGCGGGGGTGAATTTTTCGTCGGGCCGCGCGCCTACCAAGGCCGGGGTGGTGTTAATTATTGACGGATTGGATTAGGGAGGCGAGGGTTTGCTTGTCGGATCGGGTGACAGAGATTTCGCGCCCAGGGATGAAAAGCCAGGCGTAAGCCCCGAGACAAATAGAGCCGCGGCGGTTTAAGGTCAAAAATCAAGGGCCACTTTCGTATTGGGTCTGTCAAAGGGTTGCAGGACATTTATGAATGTGACACAATGAAAAATGACAGTAGAGCATGCAACACTCGGGCGTGTGACTTCATAACTCGATAACTAACCCTAACACCAAAATTAACCTTACCCAAACCCTACCTTTAACCCACATGCTCATAATATTAACGGACCCTGGAGCCAAAGTCGTCGAGAAAACCAAGTAAGCAGGCGTTGCAAATATCTACCGTTGATGGTTGATGTCATTTCGTCGTTCGATTTTTCGGATTTATGCGTTGAATAACAGTACATCCAAACTATAATGCGGATCCCTAATCTGCTGTTGCAACCACTAAACCACAGAAGTGCATGTGCTATCGATTCCAAATTATCACTCCAGTATACATATAACGCCCATATTGAATTCCCGAAAACAGGCCTAGCACAAGTAACCTATCCGAACACAGTCGCATCGGGGAAAATTTAAATTTTTGAGATTCTATAATACGATATCTCGATGACTGTCCAGTTTTGGAGCCATTATCGCCACGGATTATAAATGGGAAATATATCGCGGTATTCGGTGGTGATTCGCCATGAATCGTTGGGTAGCTGTTCGTAGTTTGACTGCAATTCCGTGTTTTATATTATGCTCCCACATATAAGCGCAGTCGGGCGTGCTGAACTGCTGATAAACGGTTGGTTAGCTTGTATACCGGCGCTGAATTCACATCTGCGTCGCCTGGCGACAAAGCGAATCGCGATAACACAAATCCCTCCTGTCCACTCAAGTGGCGTACCGGCACAGCGGGCGAGAAAGGTGAAACATAGTGTCCATCGTGTTTGGTAAGCACGGGATAATAGATCGCCAGCCCATCCAGCCGTTACGTTTGGCCTGGATGACCAAATTATTGACAATATGAAAGCGTACGGCCGGCACGTGCGCAGAGCGGTATAACTCTATAATCCAAGCCACCTAACCAAACAACATCGCAAAATCGCAATGCCAAAAACGGAAAAACCAGTACGTAAATTCATACTTGACTAAACTTTACGGCTTAAAACGCGCCTCCATNANCTAATCACAGGTAAATACACGCGTGGTAATTACGAATGATGGCAGCGTGTCTTATCAACAGGAAAATAGTGAAAAACAGCACCGACAGAACCAATGTCACCTCGAAATCGCGTATGCAAGAATAGCCTTGATACCGCATTAACGACGATGGCCGTGCTCAATACCGGATGGAACACGATACCGAATCAGAAGAACACCGATAGCATAAAACCGTTGCTTTAAACTGAGAATGGCTTAACAGTTAACACCGCGGATATGTCAAGGTTATGAATTACAGGTCGCCGTATTGTATGACCATACGCGCCTAAGATGATAGCATCAGCAATTTGAGAACACCCAACTACCGCGCGTATGGACGCTTTTATCGGGCCGCGCTGCGCGTTAATATACGCCAGATAAGAAGGCCGCGGCGTATAGGTATTGACCTTCACCTTACCCTTTAGCACACCGCAAATTGCTACTTATTTCCAGCGGATATTTTCGGCCAACAAGGGGAGTCTCATGAGAAAAAAACGGTTAGCAACCAGGCTCGTGCGATTCAATTAGGACGAATTCGAGAATACGTATGCCGCGAAAGGACGAGATATTGAGATCGAGAGTTATTACATCGGTAACTGACCCTCGTATAATAACACCTCGAATTTATTCTGATACCCAACCTGTTGTAACAAGACACGTTCGAATAAGCTTAACAGCGACACCGCCCGCATTTGCCAACAACAACCAAGTTACCAGTAGGGAAAATGACACGAGCACTCGAGCACCTTCCCATTATTGAAGCCTTTATACTTCGATCGCCTTAAAAATAGCATCCGAAACACGTAGCGTGGTGAGTATCTCAGTGAAAATGATAGTGCTGTTATATCAATGTCAAGAACATTTTGTCGCATTATCAATAATAGCACAATTAGAGCACGACCGATTGTCGGTTCGCCGATAATATCGAGTCGATATCACACTTCGAAAGAATTATCGGTATCGGGCATTGGAAGTGAAAAATCATCGACAGTTTTCGTGACGTCACAACATGGTGGTACGATTTCAGAAAACTATAATCCTTGAACGCTGGACTGGTAATATTGCTGTATTTCATATAGCTTACACTTTCATGGTATCCAGATGCAGCCTTTCTATTTTATTTCATGTTAGAGTAATAGAGTATCACAATGGCTGTAAAGCTGTTGAAATAAAGGCTCTGAAGTTTTGAAAATGCGCCTTTTGAGGTAGATTCCGCCTTACTTGAATATCGGCTAAATATATCGGTGTTATCGGTGAAAGTGTTGGACATCGGTTTTATCGGTATCGAGGCAAAAATCTAACATCGGTCGGGCTTTAAGTATAATGCCACCTCAATCAAAATTAATGCAGATCATTTCTAGTTTCTCCAGATAGTAACGCGTTCAATTGTTACGCACGTCCATTACGTCATTTTCCACATTGTTTTTACATCATAATATCATATCAGACGCAGCTAGGCTGCCTGTCAACCAGCCTAACTTTTCAGACCAGTTTATTGAGTTAATGTCATTTCGGCTCTGTTAACCAATTCATTCTAATGCCCGGTGTCTCCGTGTTCAGATGTTTTGATCTTGAAACGGGACTTACCGGAAGGACACGCACTAAACACAAATCACAATCACGCTGATTGATCATGATCAATATTCACAACTCCGGACAGAGGCATACTCCGTTTACATATCTCAACAGTCTCGTACATTCGCGCAACTCGTTACAAGCACCGCGGACCATTATTTAACAATATTTCATCTTACCCGCATACGCATACAGCGGGCGCATTTTCATTACTGCGCTAATCGCTTCGGAAGACAAATATCGCGGGCTCGCTAATTGGCAGGCGGCCCGCATTTTTCACTTTCGCGCGGTAAGCCGCCGGCAAACGCCCGACACCGCCGCGCTAGTAACCATAGACCGCCGGATCCGATACCCTTCGACGCGGGGCTTAAAAGACGATTTATTTCCGCGAGAAGGCTTCCGCGAAGGTCGATTTTTTTCAGCGGCCTTCAGTCGCCGCGAAATATGATTAACGAGGACGGGATAAATGGAAATAACTGTCCGCTTTCGAAATAGGAAAACGCATACGTGAGCGCTACCACGTCAGGGGGGTAGTTGGCGTCGCTACCGAATTACAGGTAGAAGTAATGCCGTAAATTCCTACTAAATTACAAGTAGAGGAAGCAATTTATGATACTTTCAATATATATTTCCACTCGAAATAAGTATCATAAATTGCTACTCCTACATGCAATTTAGCAGGAATTTACATTAAATCTACTTTTTGAAACTAGTTGACTTCATTTTATATTTCCACTCGAAGTAAGTAACTAGTTTCAAAGAGTAGATTTAAAATGGGGCTGTGGACTTTATGTTTTTGGCTGTCTATATATAGATAACAGGGTATCGAATGCAACGCTATACCGGTAATTCAGACTAGGCGGTCATTGTCGAAGTAGTTGGCGTTGCTGTTGTAAATTTCTACTCAATTCCAATTAAAATTTGCAATTTCAAGACAAGTCATTACTACTAGAAGTGGACGTAGACTATTCAGGGTCTTAAAATGCCCCGAGTAAGTAGTTTAAAAACTTGGCTACTTCCGAAGTTGTATTCACGCGACCAACGCAAAGTGACTAATGATACATAACATCGGTAGAGTCTTCTGAAAATATATCAAGTTACCGCGATACAGGGGCTATTTCGCGCGGCTCCTTTGATAATTTCTCCCGTTGAAGTGTTGCAGACTTATCCCAAAACAGCGTTCTACTTCTCAAAATCGATATCGCGAAAAGTAAGTTATTCTGCTCAAAAACTGTCCAAATAGAAGTGGTAGCGGCCTAAAACACAACCCCTGAAGCAGCGCATGCAGGAAAACATACTTCGGCAATCCGGAAAGGCTCAAGTACTTTTGTCACTGACCGCCTCTGGGAAGAGGTAAGTCTCGACAGGCGCCACGGCGCGCCATTCTAACATATCACGCATATAAATAAAGAATATGATTCCAGTACACTCTAAGGATGAGTTTCCATGAAATCTAACCATTTATTTTCAGTATACGATCAGCACAGCACGAACATACACAAGTCTTTTGACGCTCAGATATCTCGTAGAACACGTGAATTACCGATCTCCGGAAACACGGCATTGCCAGCCATTACCGCGGTGATACTTGTCACATTAAAATGGCGAAAGTGCGGCATCAGGTTGTTTCGCTTCGGTTTGGTGATATCATATCCGAAGATGCAATCGGCCTTTATATCATCATTTGCCACATCGCGCGCACGCGCTGCGTGTAGCGCTGTGTTGCCAGCAGAGTAGAATTAGAACTACAACTAAAATTATCTATCTCTGTATTGTAGTTTGTGATGTAATACCCGATATAAAAATCTACCTTCTTTTCGAGCAGTCTGATAAGTTCTCCGAGCGAGCGGTCTAGCGCGGCCGCACGATTCGCGGGCCACGGGCCGCTGGCCTCCTTCTGTGACGTCAGTTTCCGGCCGATATCCTTCACGAGGCGCGCCACCCTGCAACACACGGCGCTCGCGATTCACCGAGAAGGCTAAAGAAAACGGGACATTGAAACGTACTTGCTCTTCGAAGCGGACATCGAAGTCGATTTTTCGTCCAGCGCTTTCAAAAACTCGCGGCCTCTGCGGAATAGAAGCGTACTAGTTCGTGTTTTCGAGAAAGTACAGAGCAAGGTTTCCTATAGGCCTTCCCAAAACTGAAAGCGGGCGTGTTTGAAGCTGAACGGGTCTGTGTCGGATTTTACGGCAGGATCTCCATTATCATGTGCAGGAACTAATACCGAGAAAGTCGTTTCCCTTGATATAATATACATAGCAGCATTTGAACTCCCGCAAGCCATTCAGATCGGCCATAGTCCATTGGTAATTAAAACTGTATCCAGGGAAAACCTCGCCATAGATAAAAATCACGCCAGATAACGCGCGACGCATAGCATTACCGCGCATGACGTGACAATAGCAACGCACCTCGTCGTCATTCTGGTCTTCAGCTTCTTCGCGCGTTTCTTCATGGCTCTCTTCCTCTCCGTTATCTGCGCTTCCTTTTCCTTCGCCGCCTTCGAAAACACGAGTTCGGCTAGATTCGCGAACGTAACAAGGCCACTATTGAGTGTTATCTATCGACTATTGATGTATCACCGTGGTTGTGCAAGTCTCGCGAGATAGTTACCAGTCAATTCGGCACTTGGTGAATTTGGCATTAGAAATGTAATAACTATTATTGCTATTATGAAAGTGATGCATCCATGTAGTATAAAAATATGAACATTTCCCTGATTATGAGCGTGAATTGATATATGGCACTTGTTGAATTCGCCACTCGATGAATTTTGCAATAGAAATGTAATAAATACTTTTTAATATTATTATGAAAGCGATGCATCTATATTGCATGAATACTTCCGAAACTAAATGTTACCCTGAATATGAGCGTGAATTCTGATATACGGCATTTGGTGAATTCGGCACTTGCAGACTCGGGACAACTACATCATTCCAGTTGTGTAGTTGGNCTGATTAGAGCGAAATGCCGATAATCTAAATATAATCTAATTTGTGAAATATTTCTATGCGTTNATGNTAATTCTAAACGAATTACTGGTTTTCCTGTAAATACTACAGAACTGTACAGCACGAAAAGNGCCAAGCTTGCTGTGTACAGACATTTGCTATTCTCGTGTTCATGAAAGAACTAGGATTCGATATGAACGTAAGTTGATTCAATCTTGAAGTTTTCGCGAACTCAATAATTCTAACTTGGAAAAAACTGTGTAGNTATAATTCTAATNNTACTCTAATTCGGGAAAAAACTTTGTAGCTGTGATGTTAATTCTAATCTAATTTGGAAAAGCTGATGATCTTCTAANTGNCCAAGTCTGGCGCACTCGGTACGTAAGTATTAATGTGGTCGGGTTGGGGGTTGGGGATAGGTTCGGGGATAGGCTANAGCCAGAGCGACGTTTCAAGGTAGGCTACACTAGGATTAGGGACCACCAAGTGTCGAGTTCATTAACTGTCAAGNCGACACGCCGAATTAACTTGTGACCAACGAGATAAATNGAAACNNGAAAAACCTGTGACAAACAAAATTTTTCAGGGGGTTTATCGCCCTATGGCTACGGCGACGGAANTAACCTCGAACATTTCGCCGCTAATCCAGCGATTCGCAANNTCGTAAGGACTGACAGGGTATTTTCCTTTCCCGTGCCGTGTNGCCGTGTACGAAAATCAATACCAGNACGTTGAAGGCCGAACACCGCGTGCGAACAAGGGCATTTTATCATCAGTCTATATGCGTTCGGGAATTCTCCAGAATAACGGTAGAAATAGGAATATAGCTACACAGTTATTNCCAAATTNGNCTAGAATTGAATGATAGCTACAGTTTTNATTCATTTTGGATTACAATTAGAATTGTAGCTACACAGTTTTTTCCGTATCAGATAGGAANTAAAATTACTAAATTCTCGAAAACTAAGAAATTGAATAAAGTTCAGTTCATANCNAATNTCTCATAAGNACNAGAANNGCAAATGTCTGCACAGCAAGCTTGGCTCGTTCCGCACTATATAGTTCTTCTGTAGCGTTTTCAGGAAAACCACACATTATATCAAAATAAAAATTGGAGCATAGAAATAATTCACAAATCAGATTAGCATTGGATTACCGGGATTCCGCTATGATTAGTCCATGCAGACCTACGTCAGCAACCCTCATCGGATCGCTAGCCTTAATGCGACAATACAGCNACTGAGCAGCATCAGAANAAATATCGCTATGGGTGTTGTTATCATATCCGAAGATAATACTCGGCCTTTTTATCATCACTTGCTGCAAACGAATGCCACTGGGAACACGGAACACAAGCNCGAACTAAGTAAATGTAGCCAGAATTACTATTAGAGTAGATTAGAAGNAGCGATTCCAAAGAGTAAGTAAGTAAGGGTAAAGACATGCATTAAGTAAATAGTTCATACTCCTAGTAGTATGCCTGAGGCTGCCTACTTTTTAACTCAAAAGATNTGTCACCGCGAGTAATGCAACATGACAAACGGCAATGTANTCAGGNGCAGNTTTCGAAAATATACTCGGCGGCCACGATACAGGGGCTATCTGTATCGGTTGTCATGATAATTGCATTCCAAAAAGTGATGGAACATCCATCGGAAAACCATGTCTCCTTTACAAACTACATACCGTACAAAAGTTAGTAGTCTCGGNACAGTCGTAACGGAGTTACAGACAAAAAGGCAGCCACGCAGCAATTTTACAATCCATGGTGTCANTNACAGGTACTTTTCGTATTTAGTATTTTTGGCTAAACTAGGCCTAGAATGCCNACTTTTTCACTTGCTCAGGNANCTCCNNTTTTACTCGTGCTCGGGTAGAAATTNACNACGTCACATCTACTTCTACTTGAGTATCAACTATGANAACTTGGACNCCCGCTGGGCGTTGTTGCGCTCGTNTNACTGTNTAGATTCCCCCTATCGCTAGAAAACGTACNCGCTTTTCTTCCGCAGAAGGTACGTTTCGCGGGGAAATAATGGTGTTTTCGGATACCATTGATTTATTGAGGCTCGTCGCGTCGCCTTTACCATTGTCCCGGTCCTCCCTGGCAAAAAAAACCACATNTACAGGATTCCTATAGCTAGAAACACCATGAAAAGTGACGTACTCTCTCTGCAGTGATGCCAGATCTAATTGAGCGCTTGCCGAGTTGTTCCTAGTCGCCTTATCCCCTTCCGAGATGGTGTTCTGTAAATCGCCTGGCTGCATGTTGCCGCTTGACGACAGAGAAAATCGGCCAAGAGACAGCTCCAAAGCTTTTTCTTTCCGTTGCTCCAATTGCTCCTGGTGACGCCGTTCACTTTCGTCATGCTNTAACNATAACAAACAAACTTGGTTAAATTTGACAATTTCAGGCTACTAATTACTGATCTCNGATATTCTGCGNCTAGANNTGTGTTAGTATAACATAGGNTTACCATACGTCCTTTTTGAAAGTGTCCGCGGAGGACAACTCAATGTCCTCTTTTTTTGAGAATCNTGGTTAAATGTACGTGGAAATTGGACTGCGATACAGGAAATCAGNGGCCAAGTAACGGACTGACGGGTTTTTCGGGACTTCAGCCAGGAAAATGACATTTGTTTTAGTCAACCAACGAAACATCTCATAGAAAGCTGGTAAATNCGGATTNAAGCAGCAAAGATGACCTTTTATTTAGTCAAGCGACCACAAGGTCGGGAGAAATTTACCATTCATTCAGGAATTCACTCCAGTATTATAAGTCTGAAAATTTTGAAAAAGNGTCCTCTTATAAATANAGTAACCCTAGTATAACAGTATAATATCACGAGGCCCCTGTAACNAAACCNCTTCCGGGCAATGTCAGAAATTAATTTGCATCACACACACTCTCACATTAAACAGTCATATAATAATAACCACACTGTCTCAAAAACTTCTTTGTTCAGATAATACTTTAAAACATAGCCACACAGGTTCTACAGCTAGAGTAAGACANGCGAGTACTAAAAAAGCTTGTGAANGACCGCGTCCTGTTGAGGGCGTAAGAGAGTAAAGTGGCATCAGGATATTTCGCTTCAGGTGTTTGATTTCATATCCGAAGATACAATCGGCCTTTATATCATCATTTGCCACACAGCTTTAACGCTGAAAAAACCCACCNATCGGCGAGTACTAATGAACTTTGTTAAGGACCACGTCCCGTTAAGGACATAACACAACAAAGTGGCATCAGNATATTTCGCTTCAGGTNTTTGATTTCATATCCGAAGATACAATCGGCCTTTATATCATCATTTGCCACGCAGCTTGTACGCTGAAGAAACTCGCCCATGGCAATCAGCGCAATCCACCCAACGACACTAAAAATACGTTAGTGGATCAAAGCAACAGGATGTAATTCTCATACCTTCGTCTGGATTTTCTTTTGCAATTCTTCGACAGCTTCCTGCTGGGCCGCGTTAAGTGCAGACAGTCTTGTTTTACGATCCCTGTGAAATAGCAGTACAAAATGAAAGCTATTGAAATATTGAACCCGAATATATTCGGCTGACACTCGTTAGGGGTAATCGTCAGCAACTAGTAGAGAATTGGGAAGAACATGGTATATCAACAATCGCATCACAAAATATGACGTCACCAGCATGAAATTTTGTGAATGAGAGAGCGTTCAATGTACTATTTTTAGGTGGTACACAAACTCCTAAAAATAGTACAAAATGAAAGCTGCATAATGAATAGGAATCGATTGCCAAACATTGCGACGTTGTCAATGCATGAGCAGGGACAATTTACCATCATCACTAGTCCAGCTCTGCCGTATTCCAAAATCTCGAATCGTTCAGAACACAGCACATAAATTCGCGACAAGAACACAAACTGAAACAAAGCCCGCAAATCAACATCCATACACCATTTTAGCAGAAGTTACTGTTTACAGGGCCTGCATTCAAGTTGAAAAAAGCGCACACAACCTTTCACGGTGTACGATTTCCGGGGTCAGGATCCCAGACGAAGTGTCTACAGCGAACCTCAC
>ATSW01006534.1:0-22223 GCA_000444245.1 Botryllus schlosseri
AGTCATCCTCCTGGCAATGTGGAGTAAAAAACGTTATTTTGAGCTCTGAGGCATAAGTGATGACCTTTTTTTTTTAGTCAACCGATCACAAAGTGGGAAAAATTAACCGGTTTTTCAGAATTTTACTCCGGATTTGCAAGTTGCAAATTTCTGAAAAAGTGTCCTCTTTTTTGATTTCCAAAATATGGTAAGCCTAACTTATGCTATGTGCTGGATTGCAAATTAATAGCATTTGTGAGCACAAGTAATGAGCAATTGTTTTTGAATAACTATGTACTTTGCATGCCGTTTCTGAAGTCGGTCGTTGTATTCGAAATCATGCATGGGATTTAGAGACTAGGGAGCACACAACCCCAGAGTGACGAATATTTAACAGTCAGTTGACTGGTTGTCGATAAAAAGTGATGATTTACTAAGAACTCTAGTTGGTAGGCTTTCTTGGCCAATTCGATGGAATTGCCGGGTAACTAATGTCTCCTTGCCTGTGAATTTGTCACTTGGTGAATTGGGCACGTATGTATTGATGTATTCGCGTTAGTTATTGGGTTCAGGAGTGGATTGGAACAGCAGGTCGCCAAGTGTCGAATTTACTAGTAAACCCGTACAAGTACACGCTGAGACATTATTTATCCTTGCTCATTGTCACCAGCCTTCTTGTATCATTTTAGTCAATAAACGTCACATACATGGAATTATACTACCATAGTAGTCTATTCCACATGACTATACCCTGTGAGGAGTATTCTCACCGACATTCAGAAATAACTAACCCCTGACTTGATGGTCTGGAACTGCCACGAAGCCAAGTATTACGGCTCTTCAAGATCAAATTAGAATTACGTAGCGAGGCTCCCTGTATTTAACGCGTACCACAACCAAATCGACACTTGTATATCCTTCAATATATTCGTTGACTAAAGCCAAGGTGCATGAATCTTGTAGCAGTGGAAATGCGGAAGTGATACGGTGAACTAAAAGTTACACAAAAAACAGAATCAATACTAGCCCACTGCGTCTTATCTAACAATGCAAATCTTACCAATTTATTCCGGCAAGAATCTTACATTAACATCATTGATCTTAATTACTAATTATGCCTATAGAAAATAGAACAATTATTAAATATGCCAATTAAATATGAATAACAACAGACCAAGAGCATGGCTTACATCTGGATTACACGCATGGCATGGTACTTCTAAATAACGATGGTACGCTATCGATACACCAAGTTTGACAAGGTCCGAGCGAACATGTGCAATGCGCATACACCTGTCGTTGGATATCACATCAAATGACACTATATTTCAATATTTGGTGACTTGAAATTGAGTCGAAATTGGAAATTTGAGATGATCCGACTAGACTCAAGTCACTTTGAAACTTTCCTTGGCTTGACTCGAGTCACTTTGAACATTTGATGACGGGACAATGGACATGAACAATTTTGTGATGACTTTGACTCCAGGCATAGTTTGCGCTGACTCGAATGGACTTGATAACAACAACTCTGTGGAAAGAAAAAATGAACTTCGTAACGAGTAATTATCAAGGTAGCAAGGTTGTAACCAAGTCAGAAGCTCCGAAATGACAATTCAATCATACTGTGACAGTTTTGACTCGAGTTGAGTTGATTCATTTTCAATTCACGTCCGAGTCCAAGCCATGGTGCCAAGGGTCGAGTACGAGTCGTGGTGTTGAGACTCGAGTCCAAGTCATAAAAAGCAGCGATGCAAGCCCCGATAGAAATTCACTGCAGAGGTTAAATAGAGTTGTGTACATGGCCTTGAACCAGATAGGTCGAATCATTGTAACCCTGCTGGTTAGTTTCAAAGGTAGTGAGGAATTGCATCCCCGGCACAGGAATGTGAGCACTAGAAGAGAAAAGTAAGTAGGGTTACCATATTTTGGAAATCTGAAGGAAGGACACTTTTTCAAAATTATTAAACTTGCAAAACCGGTGGAAAATCCTGAAAAAAAGGTGAATTTTTCCCATGTCGAAACTACGCTCAATTCCCAAAAAAATACAGTTTTTTTTCACATCATCAGGTGGTTGACTCAAAAAACAGCGCCCAAAATACAGTTTTTCTTTCACATTATCAGGGGGTTGACTAAAAGAAGGTCAACTTTCTGGCCCAGCTCCTGAAATAGCCACCGAGCGTTACTACACTACTGACTAATTGTGTCTCAGTGGAATTCGGCCCTATATCTAACCATAATTCTTAAAAAAGAGGACACTTTCAAATAAGTCAAAAAAGAGGACAAATGGTAACCCTAAAAGTGAAAGACTTCATACCTAAAGTTTTGAAAGCAAAAGTAACTGAGTACTAAAACCACGCAGTAGTGCAAATAGAGAAACCTACTTGAATGCCTTCAGAAAGCAGACGTTCTTTGTTATTGACCACTGACCTCCTTTGTAAAATAATGCTTTTGCAGTTGCATTTGGATTGACTCACCCAACGATTGCACCCGAGCCTCATATCACTTTAATACAGGGCTGCTATAAGTAGGATTGAGAATTTTGACTCGAATTATTTACTTGAAAATATAAAAGTTTCAATTTGATTTCACAAAACTTATATTGAATTCATTGCTTCTCACAGACCTGTGAAAATCCAATCGAGATTTCACGCATCAATTCCATTGTGGTCTCTGTTCTGCCGAACTTGATGACATTCCAGTTTGGAACTTGATGCGCACAAGTGCACAATGCACATACGTCCTTGATGAATTGCCATAAAATTGGAGGAAATTATAGTCAAACAAAGTATTCAATCCAGGTTGTGCCATAATCCTACGTTGTCACAGCGTCCTACAGATATTTATATCACTTCGTATAAAAGCACTTGAATGCATTGAAAACACATAATTCGATATTGACTCGTGACTCGGACCCTTATGACTTATGGCCTGCTGCTAATTCTCATGGACACCCAATTTAACATGGATTCAATCAAACATTGATGAAATTGTCATAAGTTTATTCCTAACTTTAATGTGTAACTGGGATTGAAGAAGCTGATAACCAGCGTTGTAACAAAGTCGCAAGGTTCCAAGTTCAAGCTAGGGAGCAACATGTCGAGCCGGAGTCATAGTATTAGACTCGAGTCTGAGGCAGTATCTGGGACTATTTTCCAATTATCTCTCCTGATATACGAGACTTCAATAAGTCATGTAGAATGTGTCGAGTCATGCACAATGACTCGAGTACAAGTCGAGTGTATACAGAAATGGATTAGAGTCACTGAAAAATTGCGACTCGGGTCGAGTCATTACAGCCCTGCCGATAAGCAAGGTCATAGAAGGATAGGGAGGTTTGAGGTTGGCAAAATATGTTTGTGACAGTGGATATATAAACAAGTTGTATTATTATTTACATCCGATCACTACACTATGTATAGTGCAATTCATGATGATATGACAAACGCACATGCTGCTATAGATATTTGGTTGTGATGAGCAATTTTCTGCACATGCAAAAAACCTTTATGTGCTACTACAAGCCAGTGGACGTGCCTATTACTTGTAACAGTATAATCTCCAAGTAAGAACAAGTCAACGGAAAAGAAAATATTATTGCCATACATCAATAATGTTACATACTAATAAAAAGTCTCAAATCATTCCAGTTCATGATATTACAATACAAACTTGTACCCAAAAATTTATTTCAAAATTCTTGCAACAAGTGCTGTGATAAGAACTATTTTTGCAAAGGAAATATAGCTTATGTATATTGCAAGCAACAGCTCGCTGTGAAACTGTTGGTCCCAGAGTGGAATTTAATCACCATAGTATGTTAGTTAGTGGCATGAAAGCAAACTCTCAAGCATGTGTGTGCCTAATCTTGGTGGAATAGATTTTAGAGGTACATTATTATCATTCTTGCACTCCATAAATTACCCCTAATGGCACTATTGATATGCTAGCTATCTGAAAGGAATGTCTATGTGAATCCTACTAAGTTGTAAGGCAAATTGAGATAATGTATCTACNGTTGGTGTGGTGCTATCAAGTCTCTATAGCAAAATGACGGTAGATAGCCCGTTAATTGAATTTGTCTCACCAGAAAACATGAAATTANGTGTATGGACAAGAAGTGGTATCACATNGCNGAGTTGAATTACATTAATTTAGTCCAATTACANTACAATTACAATTACCCAATGCTAAAAATATCAAATTACAATTACTGTTAAACATGTAATTGATTCGGTATAGAGGTGCTCTTTGGCAACCGTATCGNGATGAAATAGGCCACACAGTTTAACAGCCACGCTTTGAAAACTTTANGTTGGTACAACGCTGTGCTCTCTAACATGGGCAATGGGCATCGTCACCCCCCCAAAACTATACTATATTATAAATGAACTACAGATACAACAAAAATATNATGTACATCACTTTCATTCTAAATTGAACCATGCACTGCGCTTGATACCTGACAACGCTTATAAGCNACTAAAGCATCGCTATTGGGGTCANCTAGACACGGTACTTGCTGGAAAACTATCTCGCGTTAAAGCTTGATCTTATGAAGACGCCCCTTGTCGTTTTCTNNACATCTTGGTCTTGCCATCGTCTGCACCATTGCGTGTCGAGGCAATATGCCCATTCATATCAGCTAACTCTCCCTCCATGGAATGCTATTACCATCTCCGAAGCTGCGTATCAGCTAGTGAGGAATATTGATGTGGTGCACGGGAGAATAGCTAATTTTGAAACTGANATCCATTTCAGCATTTCAAAATGNATTACTAAGCGTTTTTCCAAGACCTCAGATCTGTTTGCTGGCCGGAAAATATGGCCTCGCTATCCATGTGTTGGTGACCCCTGCTATACACTGCATATGTAGTGNTGAAAACCAATAAGCTATAGCCTTAAAATATGAAATACCTATTGACTAGTATAATGAACAATAAAATTCCTGCTTAATTGTCAATTTAACAAGAGCATATTATAATTAGGGCTTGGCACAATGATTCGAGGACTCTAATCTGAATCAAGTATTAATACTAATGATTTGAGTCGAGCAGTAAAAGANAAGTTTCGNCACTATTTTCCNCTATGGAAGCTAGCTAGCCTTNATTGNCAGTATCGTAGCATACGAAACAGATAGTACAGAGTTACAAGGTTACTGGCAATAACATATTTCTGAAGTCANGATCAAGCCACAGCATTGTCACAAAGGGCAATGTAATCGATAAGGACGAAAAAATACCAAAGTATCTTTAACGTGATGGAGAGACAGGCATTATATTTGTCGTGGACGCATAAAAGGTACATCTAATTCAATACACATTACACAATAACCACAACAATAATGACCACGCAGGATGAAGATGCTGTTTAATGAAATTATCTCTTCACTCAACATAATGTAATACACCACCTCTGCTTGCTTTCATGCTAATGNCGGCTTATGGTTCAGGTGATGTGATCGGATGTTATCTGGCTATTGGAGGAGGTTGGGTTGATATCTCCTTCTGTGTCAATGGTTATCAGTGCGGCACTGCCTTCAAAGTTCGTTGGAACAGCGACGAGGTAAACAATACAAAATCTCCACACTNATTTCAANCGCTGGCCTACTTCAGGCTGTCCCTTTTTAGTACATAATGTACTAATTTCACATAGGACACCCAGGACTGTAACTACCACACTCTGAATCCAAACTTGAAGGGGGCCCAAAAATAATTCCNTNTATTAACATGAAGNTGGGTATTTCGGGGCAGATTTATTCAACTGCGCGTTTGCGCTATTTACTGGGACAGGATTTCTTGATTTCTATTTGGGTACTACNNCGAGACCCAGAAATTCTTACTCAAACTGTGGCAATGACGAGGGATTTTCCTAATATCCCTTGTGGCNCTAATTCAGGATTAGTGTGCCAGCTCCTATAAATTTTNAACCAACATGCCACACNGAAGTGCGTATTAAATGAACCATAGAAATTTGATCCCNAATGACNTAGGCATGCGACAAATGCCCCTGGTCCCTGATGCAGGCCCTAAATGAATGNCAATTTGGCATGGTGGTTATGTATATATGGCGAGAGTNAAAACAGCAAGTGATAATAATAGCGAGNCACTCAACATTGCTGAAAATTTGGGTTGATAACCATGTAGTAGGTCNGTGAGACCGTGACTAGTGATTTTTGGNGTAAGGGAGCTTATAAAGTGCTGTTACGGCCCTGGGGACACCTCTCTTACNGATAATTGCTTTCAATACAGGCGTTATACCCGCACGTTCTAACCAAAAACTGCAGAATAGAAGTCAACTTTGGACAATCACATAATCCTTACTTCTCAATATTGCCTGGATTTAAATTCATCGGAAACACTCCTCCAGCAGCACGAGTGTTTGGTGCCAGAGCGCCACATGCAAAGCAAGACTGTGAAGTCATCATGATGGTTGGATTGCCAGGTGTAGGTAAGACCAATATGGANCCGACAGAACACNATAAATTTCCTGCATCATTCTTAATCGAAATTGGNTTCCNATCAGTAATGAATAATGTCATGTTTTGAAATATTCATCCTGTATCGNATGAGGGTNCTGACTCNAATTGACATATCATTGTTCNCTTNCAGCATCCACTNTTANNAGTATATTCTATATTTTAAAATTGAAAAAAANATTATANTNATGTATTTNTANATTAAATAGTGATCNTAGTTTCTAGTATGGTCAAAATCTCTCCANGNGNNTNTGTCTGAGTTCTGTTCCTAGATGCCAAGTAGTGAGTGNCCATTGTGTTTTCNTAGCAAAATAACTNGATANCCAATNAAATTNCAGGTAAAACGACATGGGCGATGAATTATGCCAAGTTNAATAGCAANAANAAGTACAACATCCTTGGNACNGATGCAATCATTGACAAGATGAGAGTTCAAGGNCTTCCTAGNAAGGACAATTTNGGAGGTACAGACGTTTGTGGTGTTATATGCTNTGTGTGCTAATATCACCGNGTTTCTAGAGTTTACATTGCGTTATGCACACATGCCTACGTGCTNTGNTACTATAAATCTATACNAATTTGAAGTATTTCGTCAACATTCTTTCAGGGAGATGGGATGTTTTGATTAAGCAGGCTACAGAATGCTTCAATGTGATGCTAAGAAAAGCATCCACCCTTCATCGCAACTTAATTCTTGATCAGACCAANGTTTANGCATCAGCCCGTAAAAGGAANGCTCGCCAATACAAAGATGCCGGTTACAAAGTAATGTTACCATAAATCATACATNTAATTANACATTTTCATTTNAAATTCCATTCTAGGTACGAGCAATGGTTCTAGTACCAACCGACGATGAAATGATAAGTAGATCGAAACATCGNACCTTGACAGAAGGAAAGGAGGTCCCAGAGGCTGCCATNAACGACATGAAGGCGAATTTTTCATTACCACATGAAAACGAGAATCTTTTCACNAGCATAACGTTCCTNGAACTGCAAAGGACTGATGCTGAGAACCTTGTTATGCAGTACAACATGTAAGCAGGNNTGTAACCAANTCNCAAGGTTCCGAGTCANGAGTCAATCTCACTTTTATAGTTTTGACTCGAGTCAAGTCNAGTCAGTTTTGAGTTCAATCAGGTTCAGCCCACTTTTCAACTCTGCTCAAGTGATATAGAATTGCTCGCATTCATAATATCGTTATATTCCTCAGTCCTAACAGTCTCTGGCAATATTTTACAAGTAGGCCTATCGGCACTGATAGACAAAATGCCAATAATCTGGTGACTTTACTTTTCTTCGAAGTTACAATGAAATGTCTGTCTTGGCCGTCCTAGTCTCGAGTCATATGACTTGGTTCGAGTCATACACAATGACTCGAGTACAAGCCGACTCAGTTCACAAATTGACTCGAGTTGAGTCATTATACGCATTTGAAAAACTGACTCGAGTCAAGTCGAGTCACCAAACAAATCGTGACTCGGGTCATTACCATTCTTTATCTAAGGCTATGCCTTCATGTGCTGCGATACAGTAGGAACTGGAGATGGTCAGTGTACTGATACATCTGACCACTCAAGTATATCTCCTCTCCACTATTTGTTCCAAATCAATTTATATACTGCTCTCGGCATCACAATTTCCAATTGTATATTGTGGAAACTGTTTATGTGGAAGTTGTTTCGTGATTCCAAATAGCAGGGTTGTAACCAAGTCACAAGGTTCCGAGTCACAAGTCAATTTCACTTCTATGGTTTTGACTCGAGTCAAGTCGAGTCATTTTCAACTCACTGCCGAGTCACGTCCAAGTCACGGAGTACATTGTTGAGTTCGAGTCCAAGTCACGGAGTACATTGTTGAGTCCGAGTCTAAGTCATTGTGTTCTTTGTTCAGTTCCGAGTTAATGTCATGTGAAACCCACTTTTTACAACTCTGCTCGGTGATATCGATGACTTCGCATTAATAATATACTAATTTCCTCACTTTTAACACTTACTGGTCGCAGTTTCAATTACCAGTACTGATAGACGGAATAATAATATTGCGATAATTTTACCCATTCTCTGAAATGACGATGAAATTCCTGTCTTGGTAAACCCAGACTCCGGTCATATGACTTGGTCCGAGTCATGCGCAATGACTCGAGTACAAGTAGAGTCAATACACAAATTGACTCGAGTCAAGTCGAGTCATAAAAAAATCGCGACTCAAGTCTGAATCGAGTCATTGCAACCCTGCCAAATCGTATTCTTAACGCCTTCAAGCACCATACAACATTACATGAAGGCAAATCTTGCATTGCAAATAGGCTGTGGGAGGGTAAAGAATGAACCATGGTGTATTTGTGCACGTAAATTAGATTTTGTGTCAACATGCTGCTAGTATGAATATGTCATACAACCGATGAATATTAAGGCATGAAATCGGTGCGATTTGTTTGCAGAGATGCTGGCTTGAAAGGATACAAGAGCCATAAACAAAGCGGCCAGGGTGGCAATGAGAATCAAAAAGAAAGGTTTGAGAAACGCCAGTATCTTGATCCAACGCCTCAACCACTCAGGCCAACTCAACCGCTCAGGCCAACTCAACCGCCCAGGCCAACTCAACCACTCCGGCCACCTCAACCGCAAGGGTGAGGAATATAGTGATACATCTGCAAAGCACCAGCTGATGGTACACCTATATATGCGGGTGTTGCTTGTGATGAGTGGAAAGAATTCATGCTGGACTTCTCATAGCCAATGGTGCCGAGGCAACAGTACAAAATATGATATGCACTTGCTACACATGATATGCTGACTATAACGATTTTTTTTCTAACACTATAATGATCTTTCCACTCTTACACAGCTACAGCACCAATGGGTTGTGGGTTCGAGTCCGATTGCGGTTGACTCTAGAATCCGTACCGAAGTATTGGAGGTTTATCTAGGCTCCTCCTCGCCATCTGATCCCTCAAAGCGGTGTCTTAAAAAAGCTCAGAAGTAGATCGTGCTACAGTCCGCCATGTACGGAATCATAATACAGAATATAGGCCTGGTGTAAATGACCAATACAGTCAAAACACCTTGAATACCGCAAACAACAACAACAGGGTTGTAACCAAGTCACAAGTCAATCTCACTTTTATAGTTTTGACTCAAGTCAAGTCCAAGTCACGCAGTAGAGTGTCGAGTCCGAGTCATCGTGTTTTGACTCGAGTCCTAGTCCAAGTCGTTCTGTTGACTTCTCAGTTCCTAGTTAATGTCATGTGAAACCCACTTTTTACAATTCTGCTCGATGATATCGAATGCTTCGCATTTATAATATTCTGATTGTCCTCACTTTTAACAGTTTCTGGTGGCATTTTCAAGTGCCAGTACTGATAGATGAAGTATTAATAGTGTGATAACTTTACTATTCTTCGAAATTACAATAAAATGCCTGTTTTGGTAGACCCAGTGTCAAGTCATATGACTTGGTCAGAGTCCTGCGCAATGACTCGAGTACAAGTCGAGTCAATACACAAATTGACTCAAGTCGAGACATTTTTCATTTTTAAGAAAATGACTCGAGTCAAGTCGAGTCACCGCAAAATCGCGACTCGAGTCGACTCTGATCAACAATGTCATTGCAGTGGTAAAAATGTGATTGTCACAACTAGAAATTGACAAAATTGAAAATATCCCGTACTGCTTTCTACTTGATGTATTCCCACAAATAATCGGGAATGGGTTTCATTTCCTAACGGTCAACCAGTTTTAGTCTTCAACAGAACAACAGGCGCAACACAAATAGTGTCAGTCCAATCTATCATTATGTTGGAATGGGAGTGTGTGGTCAGCGTTGTTGTAAAGTAACTGTTAATCTCCTAACCTTCACTAAGTATCCACGGCTCGTGTTTAGGGATTCTGATTTTTTCTCTCTTTGAAATTTAATTCCATTGATGAAGTGCAGAATCGCTTCATACACACTAACAATCATCCAATCATTAGGTCACCTGCAATGCAAGAGGGAGTTGTAGATATGGATTGGGAGCGACTTGACGAGGAACACACGCATATACCAGATCCCAGTTATCGCCGTGATGATCCATATAACACACGGAGCGTGGAAATGCCGCCACATGTAAATATCCAGCACAGAGAGCCTGTCGATAAAGGCGGTATTGACAGAAACGCGCATGACAATCGTCAGTGGCTGGCCTACGAAAATGAGGGCTTAGATTCTTCTTGGGGCAATGAATATAATGCACGGAGTAACGGTAACAATGTGCCGTATCGGGGCGACAGCAATACTCAAGGCTTTCAAGCTACACCGCTTATGAAAAGCGCCACTTCGAATACAAATTTGAGACACCAACCTAACCCACCTTTCAATCCAAATACGACTCAAAGGTACATAGGCAGACCGGATACAGTCGGCACAGGAGTGGTTGATAATCCCCCTCATCAAAGGTACGGCGAATGTAACAAGCATAACGATTGTTAGACGGATTTAAACTTATTATTTTAAGAAGGATTGACAATGTGTCATATTCCGAACCGCGTGACTATTACGGACAGACTCCTTACAACGATCGGAACGAAAAGTATGAGTGTGTCCCTGCAATCATTTCGTATACTAACGGCGTTTGTATTTTCAGAGTGGATGAAGGTTTTAGATCGTCATGGCAACAGCCACTTCAAAACAATCCGCAACAGGTTACCTATGTAGATTCTATTCTTTTGGTGCAGTTAAGCTAATCAAATCAGTTAGATCAATGCCGTCTAGGTAGAAGTTCTCCCACCTCGCAAACGCATCAAAGTGTGTTTTGACGAAGCGTTACGTGCGCCACATTTCTCATGCATCACTTTGAACACTTGGTGTAGTTATTGTCAATAGGGTGAAATTTCTTTCATATTGTTTCGCTTCGTCCAGACATTTCAACTCTCGAGTCTTCGATAATCAAATCATCTATTCTTTCACAAAAATTCTCATGCTGCAATATATATTATTCCCTTCGGCACACCAATGGGTGAAAATCTCCAATTTTTCAAGTTGATTCTTGGCTGATTACCCACTATTTTAACACAGCCTGATTATGGGTTTCTTTCTAGGCGAATCCCAACCGACAAGCTGGAAATACATGGAACTCAATAGAACCGAATAAACCTCTTATGCCACATCCAAACTCACAGTATGTCGTTTGTGATCCACAGAAATATGTCGGTATGAAAGTACTATCAATTTTTACATTCTTTTCAGAAGGTTTCCAGAGGATAATATGAAACAACAATGGGTATGGTTAAATATTCTTTCGAGTTATAAACTCTGTATATTTTATGCTCGGTAAATTTGTTTCGCTCAATTTCACATGCCTAAATATTCTAGAACTTCTCTGAAGAATTGGGGAAAATAGTCACCAATGCTACTGATGAATAGGTGGCAGTAACGTGCAATATATCTCATTTATTACAACTTGATGCATTTTAGAATCAAAGACCGGCGACTGCGGCGGCTGGGGATCCCACCTATCAGTCAAATATGGGAACGAATGATGGATATTGGGAAGGGCAAAATGAAGAATTTAACGACTGGAATGAGCCTCACAACGCCTACCGTGAGCCAGACACCAGGGATGCAGAATTTCGACAACGACCTCCTCAAGAATTCCAGGGTCAACAGGACACATATAACAACGAATTTTCGAATAGTTTTGAAGATGGAAGGCGTCCAGGTGTGTTTTTTCGATGATTGTCCTCAAAAATTTGTTCTCGGTATATTCTCCGTTGCAGATTACGAATTTAATCGAGAAGAATTCGACTATTCTGAAACGACGAGAAATGTAATAAAGTTTTTATTTACGTGTCCTTATTTCATTACGCCTTTTCAAAAACGTACTTCGTTCAGGATTTTGATCGTAGCATGAAAATGCCAGTGCCGTATCGCGGTCTCGACCAACAGCAACCCACGCCTCCACAACCAAAAAGTAATGTTTTTGGTGAGCAAAGCGCGATTTGCATTTGGGATTTGACTGAATATGGTTTCATTCGAACTATCTAAACAAAATAATGACGGACATATAATTTTCTCTCCAGACTCCATACCGGCAAGTCTATCTGGTGTCGATTTCGACGACCTGCGCGCTACATTGGCCAATGTTCGACAACAGGCTCTCCAAGAAAAGGTCAGCTTTGCTATGTTATTCACTCGACTTATTTGTTATGCCCAGAGATGAGCACAGTAGTCAGCGTTGCTACTCAAGTAGAAGTAGAAGGAACACCGTAAATTTCTGCTCAGTTATGAGAAGAATTTGCGATCTTCAATACTTGTTAAATATAGAAAATGAAGGTCTGAATAGCACTCACTTAAGCAGTTTGAAAAGTAGATTTAGTGAAGGGGTCGCTGGCTTTTAGCAGTTAATCAGAGGTGGCTACTTAGGAATTGCCGGCGCCACATATATATGTAATTTCTGAAAAATCCCCATACCTTGATGCAAGACTATTTCGTCCAGTTGCTTTGGAAATTTGTTATTTATGCAACCAAACTGAAAACTCTTCCTATTTTACTAAATCAAAATTGAATAGTGAGAAGGGTTTACTTAAAAACTGATTGGTAGAAGCTGAAGCAGCCTAAGAACGTCACAGTTCAAGTAGAAGCACTCGTCGCTGGCCACCTCTGGTTGGGTCTAGTTAAAGACAAAACTCTAGTCATTTGAGAAACTACTCTGTGTGCAAAATCCCCACATTTACGGGAATCGTCAGAATACTTTACTCAAATAACTACCGGTACTCTACACAAGGCATGCTTTTTAGTGTAAACTTCAATTCTTTGACGGAAACTCACGTTGCTTCGTGTCTTTCGGAGTGGAAGGTAGACAATGGACATTTTGCGTGAAGTTTAGCTGATTTTTATGTGTGGGTTCACGCCTCCAGTAATCGTGATAACCCACAATATGATGCTATGACAGAATTCGTACGGAACTAGAGACTATCCCACTGCGGCACATACGAATCATGCGCCGATGGACCGTCAGCGACCGCCTTTTAGGTCAACAGACAACAGCCGGGATATGCCAAGGGACCGCCCGCCGAGAATAGAAAACCGCTACGACCCGACAGCAAAAGGACCGACTACCGGTGAGATTAGGGAACTTACAGATGATTGAATAGTATATTCATATTGAATTAAACCCGAATATTGAAATTGAAATAAAGAACATTGTATATTAACAATTGTATCACAGAATATAACGTCACCAGCATCAAAATATGAGGTTACGATTGTTGATATACAATGTTTTTTCCAATTCTCTACTAGTTTCTGACAATTACCCCTGACGAAAGTATTCGGGTTTATTTCAATATGAATATACTATTCAATTGTCTAATGAAGTTCTGTACCTCCAAGAAGCTCTTTACAGAGGCCAGCGGACTAAATATTTTCATGTCTAAATCCATGTCAAGTCCACGTCCAGTAACGCTGAAATTTGTTCAAAAGTCGCACGAAAATCAATAATGATTAGAAATTTCACGTCAGGTCCAATTCGAAATTCAAAACTATCTTAAATCCACATCCAATCCAAATCAGGCCAAACTCGCCGATTCTGCTTTCTAGATTCGAGTGCTCTTAATCTGAATTCGAGTCAATTAGCGAGAGATTTTTTTGAGTACTGAAATTGTAAGCCCCTTGCCACTAAGAATTTATCAACGAAAATCATGGTTTTGGTACTGTCTTCCAATGGGGAAGCCTTGAAATCTTTAGTGGTCGTACCGCATCATACGTTGCATGTACTAAAGAGCTATGCACATAAGTGGAAATGAAATAGAATGAATGTGCGATCAACCGTCACAAAGCGCGATGAAAAAGGTGTGACCGAAAGAAAACACCAATTGATCTTTAATGTGATGTAGAGCTGGTAATATGTTTTTGTGGTCGCGTAAAAGGTATATATTTGAACTTCCAACATCATTCATACTCTTGCGACGTGTTAACGAGCGATACTCAACTTTACTTGACGCCAGATATTCGCTATAATATCTGATCACTCAGATACTCGATTTTGTTTAGCCCTAATCTCAGGTATCTTACACCACCTGTTCCTACGTCGCGTATTTACGTTTGTTATCCGCGACAGATCCGGCGATCCAAAGCAGGCCAGACCAGGCGTCGATCAGACCTGTCCCTCGCGACCCTAACCCCGGGTATAGCGCCCGGCCTCGGGACCGAGATGGAAACCACGCACGGCCCAGGACACAAATGGACAACACCAGCGATGATCGGTCCGATAGAAAACCCCGTGTCGCCGATCGAACTGACACGTCCAGGTCCGACAGGGTGCCGCCGAAGCGCGACACTGGCCATTCGCGTAGCCAGGACGGGGGGTCCAGACACAGGTCCGATCGTCGGCGGTCGAGGAGTTCCGAGCGACGCTCGTCCAGGTCGTCCAGAGACGAGGACGACAGACGACGGCGACGTAGGACGCCACCGCGTCGACACACCGACAAACGCAGCGACAGAGAACCTGCCCGGGACATTGACGATTTCGGCCGCGACCCGAAGCAGCGGAAATACACAAAGGCTCGCGAGGAAAAACCCGCCGGGCCTGACGAAAACGCAAGAAAAACAAGCCCGGGCGAGAAACTGCCGCAAGCGGACCGGGCCGGCAGCGGTAGTAGAGAAAAACCGTACTCGAGAGAGGGCCGGCGCACCCCAGAAAAGAACATGCCTCATTCGAGCCGGCCCAGTGAAAAACGGGATTCTGTTGACGTCGCGAAGAAGCCCGCGTCGAATTCAGGAATTCGCCCGGAGCGTGACACAAATCAGAAAACTGAAATCCGACCGAAAAGTTACGAGGTGAAGCCCGATTCGGAACAGTTCACTGCCCGCGATAAAAAGCCGTTGCTTGCCACGCCCAAAATCGAGGACGGCAGAGGCTTGCCGACCAAGAAGTTTGAAGACGCGCCGCAACCGCTGATGAAAGATTTGCCGCACGTGAGTATGCTGTGTATTTTACATATAGGAAATAGGGTTACGGTAGAATTGGATTTTTACGACAGGTCGTGGTCCGGCCGGACAGAAATCTTAGTTACGGAGCTGAAATTCCGGATAACGAATCCCGTCGACACCGTGGTGAGATATGCATGAACTACGCTCAAGTTTTGTATGCTCAAGTTTCGCATGCTCATGTGTCCCCATGCTAATGTGTCCCCATGTCCACTCATTGTTAAGGCCAAAAGTCGCCATACTCAAATATTTGTGCTCATTTGCCCCCGTACTCATGTGCCCCTGTGCTCACGTGTCCCAATGCTCAGGTGTCCCCATGCCTATGTGTCCCCATGCTCACTCATTGCTAAGGCCAAAAGTTGCCATGCTTGAATGTTTGTGCTCATTTTTACCGTACTCACGTGTCCCAATGCTCATGTGTCCCCATGCTCACTCGTCACCAAGACGAAAAGTCGCCATGATCACGTGGCCCCGTGCTGATGTATCATGTTCACTCGTCGCCATAACCACAAGTGCAGGAGTTTCGGATGCTCATGTAGCCTATCCCCATGCTCCCGTATCGCCACGTCCAAAAGCCGTCATGGTCAAGTATTGTTTCATATTGTGTCGCATGCTGATGCGTCTACTGCGATTTCCATTCTATGTACGCAATAAATTTTACATGTTATATTCGCAGAGGTGCCAACCGCTGCTATACAGGAAAACCATCCAAATCACGGCATGCTCTCTCGTCCCGACACAGCTCCCAAGAGAACGCCGATCCCAGCTCCCAGGTTAGTGCATTGACGCTTGTTACTCGTGGCAGCCCAGGAATCAGTTCTGTGACCGACAGAAAATTGCCTAGGATAGGGTTTGGCAATCTTTTTTGCTCTACGCACACAAATTTTTTTTTCGCATATTCCTCTTTAAAAACACCGATGCCCAACATCGAAAATTGATTGCAGATTCTTGTGCATCTGCTTGAGCATTTTTTTTATTCAAAACCACTTATTTTATATCCTTGGATCCCAACGTGGGTGATATCGCCCCCAAGTCGGCGATTTAGAGAAACAAGGGGGTGAAAACGTTAGAACGTCCTGTAAGATACATTTCATTAACATGGTCCACTCAACGGAAAGTAGACGCGGAAACCAGTTTTCCGACCACCTACCACCTTGGATAGTATGTCCTCGTTTTGGGATCTGTAAATAGTAAGGCCGTATCAGACGAGGCGATGTCGGTAGAGCGTTAGTGTTTGTTTTATCATCGCTGCCATCAGTGGAATCGCAGGCGATTTTATTTGGCAGTGTCAATTAACTCGGCGCCATCGCCGTCGATGAGAGAAGTGGAAGATGTGCTCATGCGTATCCATATATAAACCAGTGTCGAGACTTGAACAGCGTCACTTTTGCTCAAGCCATTTGGCAGACGGACCTTCTGGCGAGGCATTGCGAAACGAATTACTGCGATGTAGTACTAAATTATTGAGCTGCTTCACTTACCCAGTATAGGCCGGCGTTGCAAAATCGGATGCACCCACCGCCTTCGAGTAGCACCACCACGCGCACATTCTTCTGCAGCTATCATGGCAGTCAAAACTCGTGCTACTTTCAATTTTTTTGACCTACCCTTACAAATACCAATGCTACCATGGTTCCGAGAAGGTTTCATTCGACAAGACATTGCAGCATGTACACATTGAATAGGCATCATAACCATATTGCAGAATTGGTTTCGAATATTTTTGGCTAGTTGTTACTTTGTTTCGAACTTTTCTGGATAGTTTTGACCAGACGTGACTTTTGACTTCAAGTCGACAGAAAAAATCGTCAGCTCGACAACCAAAACGGACAGTGTACGGTGTACCCCTTGTTATAGGACTGGTAGCACTCTAAAGTTGTTCTGTCAAAGGTCCAAGCAAATATAAACCAGTCAACTCTAGACCTTCATAAAGGCTACGCCCTAAATGTATCTAGCTCCGCTGCACAATTGAGATTCTTCTGAAAATTTATTCTATTCGGATTTTCTGGATTATGGATTTTTCGGATTTGCATGGATATTTGGATGAGATTGTTCGGATTCGGAAGGATTGCTCCTCAGAGACTTGAGCTGTCGGATGGATTCGGATTCTCAGAAATCACTGTCCGCCCATCACTGATCATAATAAGATAGTATGTACATTTGTACAGTGTACCTGACCTGTACAACAACAAAAAACCGATTCGCAGATGTCAATCATCCCCGAGCCGGTTTAAATGCAACGCCTTCTGAAACTAATCAAGCGCAACGATCTCTCACAGGATGGTAGAGAAATTATCGCCGACATCGCCTCGTCTGATACGGCCTCAGGGGCGAAAATTTATGTTGAGATTGATAAGGTGGCGATGAGTCGAAAACGGTTGGAAACCACTGCTCTATACACTTTGGCTTTCATGAAGTAGAAAATAGTGTTTGGATTGCTTAGATTCACTTTAATGAGTTAAAAGGTATGATAACAATTGGACAGAATGGCCCTTGTATCATGGTGATGGTGCGTATTTTCGAAAATTGCTACATTTGTAGTGTCGTCAATTGTTTTTGTTGTTGTGACGATTCGTCTTACAATTTCGGAAGCAGCCCTACTAAAAGTACGCGACATTTCGATCAAATCTATGTTTTAAGACTACTTCCTTCCATACTTTTCACACACATTTTCTACCTCCACACTAAGTAGTTGTGGCATGATTTTGGAATCGAAACTTCTACTTACAATTGAGTAGAAATTCACGACATTACTTCAACTTCTGCTTGTGTAGCAATACTGACTACTTTGTCCACCTCAGTAAATAATAGCAAGTTGCAATATTTCAGATCTACCGGACCACGTCCGCCGCGACCTGCCTTGCTCGGTAAAGATATTGATTTCGAATACAACAATGTTGATCTTGTTTTGTGAACCCTGATAAATTTATCCACAGAGACACCGCCGCCTATGGCGTACGATCGTGAGCTGGATATGGACTCGGGAATGCACTCTGTCAGACCACGCGTCGGTGGTCCAAGGCCACGTTTCTGGCAAGGCAATCGACCGCCGCGTCACGGGAGCAGGCCAATGCGACCCCAGATGCGTCCCGCCGGTCCGGACTTTCCGTCGTTCCCTCAGACGGACCCCATGTTCAACATGATGCGCGATCCGCGTATGGGTCCTCCTCGGCAGGGTTTTCGAGGACATAGACCGCCCATGGTAGGTTTTGTGATACCAGTATCGGTCTATCGTGGGCGTTCCTAAACTTTTTTCCTCATCGCCCCCTAATCGAGCTCGATTTATTTTTATCGCCCCCCTCAAAGATAGAGGTCATCAGTAACAAAGTACTTACACTTTTCCGCAACACTCAAGTAGGTTTTTGCTGCTTGTTTCAATTATATTTTTTGGTATACTCGGCATAGCTTTATCGCCCACTGAAAGCTAGAGGTCATTAAAGTAACAAATTACTTGTTCTCTTCCGTAGTGTTCGAGTATGTTTCTGTAGGCCTACTTGTTGCAATTTGTCAAGTAGTTTTGTTTGTATATTCGACATATGTTTATTGCCCACTCCAATCTAGAGGGGATCTGTAACAAAGTAGAAGGTGGGGCACATTGGATACAGGGGCACAATGGTACATTGTGAATATTTTAAAAACCGGACGTGAAGAATAAACATCTATTGTAAATTGAACTACTCAAGAAACCAACCAGTTAATTAGATATAATTGACTGAACGTTGTAAGATTATCACCCTCCTATCGTCCCAGGTTCAATATCGTGACTGTGTGTGAACTCAACTTTTTGTGACAGCATGGCGGCCCGAGACATTTCCCGCCTGGACCGCAATGGAGAAACCCGAGAGCCCCCCGCTTAGGTCCGCCGAGGCCGATAAGGATGTGAAGTTGCAAGACATGGCAATGGTACACAATGAATCGCGGTTTTCCGTTTCGTTTCTCTACTCATCGCTGGCGAAGGATTTTCTGTGCATGCACCATAGCTGTTGCCGTCGTGCGGCTATTTTCGACTGCCAACTGCTTTTTATTGGTGATATTCGCATACTTTGCGGTTGACATGGGGGTTGGGACTTGTCGACTGCCATTTTGAATAAATTCGCCTTGGAATTTTCTACATGGCTCTACTGCGTGATCCATGCGACCATAAGCAGAGTGAGGTTTCAGGGTGATCAGTACCGTTTACTTACATCTCAGATGTCTATGTAAGCATAGTTAGCTACGCCTGCGCCGACGTTATTGCCTGGGTCGACTATAACCAGGGTTGCCATACCGTCCTTAATTCTAAGATTTGTCCTTATTTTGAAGGGCCACGTCTTAGAAAACTCAACTGTCCTTATTTCTAAGAAATGTCCTTATTTTCAACTCGCGTCCTTATTTTGTCTTATTTTCAACCCCTACCGAACTTCGATCGTTTTCCTCTGGTATCTGTGTTGCATAATATTCTAAAATTATGCTTATGCATCGAGATTTTATGACATCATAACTGAAAGGAGCTCTCGTGACGTACACATCAGAGTTGAATCAATTACAATAATTCAGTTCAATCACATTACAATTACAATTACTCAATGCTAAAAATATCTAATTACAATTACTGTTGAACATGTAATTGATTCAGTAGAGAGGTGTTCTTTGACAACCGTAGCGACGTAATTAGCAACAATCTCAAGCTATTCATGTTTCATTCCTGATACGTAGAATACCCTTTCATTAAAAATACTCGAACGTATACGGACTATTCCTAATCACGAGTACTGAACACTACAAATACAGAAAAATGTTTCAAGCGACTGTTAACAACCAAAAGTTTGAGCGACTAACAGCGAATAGGCTACAGGACAGTCAATGAAATGTGTAATCAAACGATTAGGCTACTCAGAGCTGAGTGAGGATACTGAAATGTAATTGGTAAGGAGTCAGCGATAAGGATGATACCGATAAGATGTGTAAAAACAGCAGTGCCAGGTTCCTGCTGTTTGGTCTAAAACAGAATGAATAAGCTCAAGCTGTAGGGAAGGCAGTATTTTTTGCGTAGTGAAAAAAAGCGCAGTACAGTTAACACCTCGTTTAAAAAGTAGTAAAGCTATAAATCATTGATAAATTTACCTAAATTATATTGCACTTGGGCATATAGATTTAGCTACTGGTAAGAGTAAAATCGGATTAGTTAAAATGAGCAGGCGTAAAAACGTTTTTCGTGACGATTATGAGAGAGAATTCAAAGGTATCTATCTGACGAAGCTTGAAGGGCGAGTGTTTCGCACTTTGCAATATCTGCAATTGTGACATTAATCAGGAGGCCATAGGAAAGACCGCTATTTCAACTCACATTGATACCCCAAAACACAAGAAGTTTGTCACAATGATTAATTTGCGCCAGTCGATGAATTATTTTTCCACAAGTCGGTCAGCACCAACGACCACAGACTACAAGGCAGCTGCTGCAGAGGGTATATAGGCCTACTTGGGCATTCCGTACTGTCAAACACCAGCAATCATTCCTCACCAACGATTGATTTTGTCTAAACTTGGTGTACGGCCTCTTTCCATCTTGGTTAACGCCTCTAATCCCAACGAGGTGAAGAAGTTTGGTTCATCACCCTATGAGGGGAGGCAAGACCAACGTTTTTTTTGGGGGGGGGCGGCTGACGAAGTGCTGTTTCGGCCCTGAGTAAAAATAAACCGAAACCGGAGCTGTCGTGAGATCCATGGAGAACTTTCTGATAACAAGGAGTTGCTGGAGAAGATTGTTTCTGGTGAAAAGTATGTAATGTGATATGCCACGGCTCATACAAACTATGTACAAAAACGCTTTTTCATGCTAATCTAATTTTTCGACAGTCCTTATTTTTGGGTTCATGATGGCAACCCTGACTATAACTGTAGCAAGTATAGCATATGTTGAAGACTAGGAACCTTACAGTTTTCCTCGGGCGTTCTCACTTCATTTATCCAGAGTTGGTCAAGCAAAACTACTCAATTTTCACACTGGCATTTTACAGTAGAGAGATATCATCATCATCATCATCATTGGTTTATTAGCAATTTTATCAGTTCAATACACCACAAAAAATGCGATACAATGAAAAGAGAGGAAGATGTCGAAGCGACTAGGAGTTGTCTCTGGAATCAGACACCTACCATGGCCTAGGCGATATAAATGAGGAGGCATGCACATTGCACACTGAATAAAAGGAAAGAAGATAGTATGGAAAAAGGAAGCGACAAGAAATAGGTCGGCATGTCATGGGAAACGAAAACGATAGCAGTCGTGGTCCGGTAATCTTGAGGATGGACTAGCTGTATCGCAGCCTCTGTATCGCAGTAATTTAATCCTAAGTCTTAAGATGTTTCAATCAAAAGATAATCATGATTATCTTGATTATGAAAGTCAGTCGCATGAAGAATATTATTATCAGTCCGCGCATAAATCCAAATCCATATTTCAATTACAAATCCAACTCTTTCTCTTATCAACAATAAATTTAAAATATCTTTCCTATATAGTAATTTCATGTTCGAGATTCCTTATCTATATCCTAAAGCTGAAGATGTTTCAACAAAATACAATGAGACGATTATTACCATTACGAGGTGATTGGTCGCATCCAGCACCGTAACTGCCGCACCCCAAACCCCCCAATTGGGGGGGCCCGAGCTCAAAGGGGGCCCCAAATTATTTCGTGAATTAGCATAAATTATAGAGTATTTTTTTTAAATTTATGCAATTTTTTCCAAAATTTTTCGCGCTGCGCGCGATTTAAAGTTGCCACATATCTTGATTATTTGGTACTCATCCC
>ATSW01006536.1:0-10067 GCA_000444245.1 Botryllus schlosseri
GATCCGGCCCGCGACGGGATTTTGTCCGGCCCGCTGACAGTTTCCCGTCTTACATGATTTGTGGCCCGTGGCCCAAGTTTGCCGAGATTCCCCACTGCTTGCTTAACGCGGCAAAATTTAGTGACTGTATGTTATTATATATGCGTGTGTGCGCAGCGTGCGAGAGTGGGCTTACGCGTAAGTTCGTCGAAGCGAAAAGACTTGCATTATCGGCATTTACGATATAACCAACATTAATGAATTGATATCTTGATAAATTAGGGGTATCGGGCTTATCGAACGCCTTGAAATCATAATTAGGGATTGCACCGTGTGTTAATTGATCAGAGAGAAGCAGACATGGCGACGCCTGCATGACAATGCTGCTCTCAATCCACAATGTCATCGTCATTATCGGCGAGAAATAGCTTTGTAGTGACATTGCTGTCGTTCAAATACATTCATTAAATACGATTTATTCCTTGTATATGTAGATACATGGGCGAATAATGTATCAATTCAGCAATCCGGCCCGCCAAGTACCTAATTTTGCGATATCCGGCCCGCCGACTGGAGATGTTGCCCACCCCTGCTCTATGGCTTACTATATATGCACCAAAATCGCGAGTATTATTTTATTGAAAAGTTAGCTGGATTCCTTGTATGGTCGCGCAGAGCGCGAAAATTTTTTCAACCGCATAATGAATATCGTCGATAATATTGGTATTTTCACACATCTTACTGTCAATTATTCACCCATCTCAGTTCACGTGACCAGAGTTAGGTAGCCGGTAGAGCCGATGGAAGGGATGTCTTCGAAAATTTTGGTCACAAAATTAGGGATGATTCATCTTCCGCTTTTGTTAATCACTTTGTTGTATGTTGTTTTTTATTGACCTTCCATCAGGATTGCCGGTATGGACAAAAGATATTGGAATCATTCAAACGCACTATAAAAACCGTCATTCGTGAAAAGCACACGATTCCAACTTGATATTTCTTTATTGAGCACATAACTCACCTTTGCGGTTCGCATTTGCACGGTGGTTCTCAGATTACAAGGACACGATTATATTGAAAACGAAATATAAAACCAATTCAAATTGCCTATTGACGGCCGCCAACACACGCTAATATAGATATGTGTAGACGGCCGTATTATTTTATTTGCGGTTTTGCGGCTGCATGCAGTCGTACGTCCGCAGGGGTTGGCCACCCCTGGCCTGATGGAAATAAGAATGAGCAAGGTTGCAACGTATGGGAAATGCTTAATGCAAATCAGGGCTCGAGGTTACCGGACCACCATGGAACAGAGACCCTCCGAGACCCGCTGGCTACGTTTCTGCAATTATCTACGCTGCGTTATTTACAGCCATCTGCCTGGAAGTACCAATTAAAAATGTCGCAGCGGTTTCCACGAGAATCATTATAGAAGGCTATCGCAAGATTAACACAAGTTAAATCCACTCTGTTCTACTCCAAAATGAATCAATAAGTCCATTACCAATGGTTAAATGATGAAAAAACATTTACTGATGACGTCGCAAAAGGAATATCATTTATAAGCAGCGTATACTGTTGATATGAACATTGTTCGATATTGCACATCTGGTCAACTTCTTCTGAAGCATATACTTGCCTATTTATTGTGACAGTCAGTTATAGGTCAGTTATAGGTCTATCCCAGTACACCCCATCCGAGTGATGCACCTTTTACACATTGTGGTACAAGGCATACCCTGTGTAAAAGCCCTGGTCTTGGGTTAGAAAGACGGTGTTTTAAATCCTGAAATAATTCAACATTTCTCCGCAATCAAGGCCCTTTCTATTGGCGAAAGAATTCATTGGAAAGTTACTTATAACAAAAAATTCTAGTATTAAAACATACATGAATGTGAATACCGTGGATAATTCGAAAAGTGTTATTTTTCGTTCAAACGTATTCAAATGTATGTTCAGATATCTTACCTTCGTTTTGGCGCAGTAATACATATAATTGTATGCATTTTCATAAATAAACATTTGGTGTTGCAAGAATATAACCTATTCATATATTTTCAGTGATCCAATAAAATGCTACTATGGTAAGTATACGGTGTTATTGCTAAAGCATGTGCCTTACCAGTCTATTTTCAGTCATCCGGATTATTGCGATGCTCAGTATAGTCGAATCCGTGTAATGCAGACACCGGATAACCCGGCAGCCCCTTTATTAGGTGAAAATGATCGAGAGCGGAACAAAAGCACGTAAATTCTCTGCTTAATTCGGACACGGACTCGCATTTCAATTCAATAGTTAATGACAAAATAAAAATATCTTCCTTCGTGTTATCACGATACCAGTTATCATAGTAAAACAATGATGGTCCATGCAGTAACAATCGGCGATGAACTCACATAACATCGTGCCAGCTACAAAGCCGATTTTATTCCGGTATAATTGCATCCATCTCGTATAGTAGAATGGCCCAGAAAATGCTGTTTCTGACCTTGTCGCACAGTACAGTTTTAACCCGATATGTGTGTGTTGCACAGCAATAGAGTAAACAGTATTTCCTGCATCATTTGGTTCGCAATATTGTACAATTGAATAGTATGTTCATTATGGCACCCTAATGTTCATATTGAAATGAGCCCAAATATTTTCGGCTGACACTCGGCCGGGGTAATCATCAGCAACTAGAAGAGAATTAGAAAGATCATTGCATATCAATAATCGTATCTCGTAATATGAGATATGTAGAGATATGAGAATTTGTAGTAGATGTGAACGTGAGCAATTGTACATAAGAGCCAACGTCGTTCAGCATCCATCTTTCAACTGTTGAACTTTGAATATTTAGGAAACATCAGAACACCTTCAAAAGTCATTGACAATCCGGCTACATACCAGGAAATACAGAAAGGCGCGATTCGCATCGAATCGCAACCGTCTCTCGAAGTGAATGCTCGGTCGGCTGCACACTCGCAGATATTCAAGAAGGCGAAATCAATGAAGCACAAGCAAGATAAGGGCAAACTAAAACAAAAGATTAAAGAATATTTTTACCGAAGCTGATTCGTTTCCATAAATGTGGATTGTATACGGATGATGGGAATTAATTGTGCTCTTTGATGAATATATTTTCCGCATATGTGAGGCCGTTAAATGGACAAATTGCACGTTGTACATTCTGCCAGGTAGACCGCCATTACGCCTACTTCCGAGATTTTCTGCAGTACCTACGCAAAATGGTTTCGAATCAATGGCAATAAATGTTCTGTTTTATGGTCATTATAGTGAGTTATTGCAAATATTTATTACGTATGTCAAGCGATTTTTAATATTATATAGTGATTTCAGTTAGACCATTGGTTCTCAACTTTTTTTGCTTCATTCCCAACTTAGGATTTTTTCGGGGTCTTCATTCCCCACTACCTGAAATCCCGCAATATAACCGTTAAGATGCTTCCTCCTATCAAATTTGCTAGTACCTTGTATCGTACTAACTTTCTATTGGTGCAAGTAATGACCACCCAGAAATAATAGCGGACGCCAGTGTAAAGAAAATAGTTACTCGTAATAGTCATAATTCGAGACAGCTTCAAGCCTATGCCCTTGTAGCTCCTACGCCCTATTTAAGGTCCACTTGTGAATTTATTCCAAGTGCCCAACAACACCATTCCACACTAGCTGAAACGGCTTCAATGGTAACAGCATTCCATCGATGGAGAGTCAGCTGATGTCAATAAGCATATTGCATTGGCGTGCAACGGCCCAGACACTGCCTTGACAGATACGCTTAGGACACGGCGTAAAACGTCCCTACGAGATATAGTTCAAAATAAAATGGATTGTACTACTTAAATAAAATATTACTTTTTTTGTGGTAACCACGAGCATCCCTCATGTTAGTCAGAACGGTGTTGTACTAACGCAGTGCTTTTCAACCTTTTTGCGCTTCATTCGCACTTTTTTTGTAAAATAAATTTCATTCGCACAAACTAACCTAAAATTGTTATGCAAAAGGGAGATGAAAATACAAGATTTATTTGTTCATGTACAACAAATTGGCAACTATGTATCTTAAGCTATCAAGTGTTGCGGGTTCGAGTCCGACCGAGATCGACTTCAGAATTCCTATACTTAATTGTTGGAGGTTTATCTAGGCTCCTGCTCGTCACCTCATCCGCGTAAGCGGTGTCTTACAAAAAGCCTAGAAGTGGGCCGTGCTATAAGTCCGGCCTAGTGTAAATGACCATAGTAGTCGACAAACACCATGAATACCGCAAACAAAGAAACAAGTTTAGTGTCTTATTAAAAAGGCTACTATTTTCGCTCGTTTTGATTTCAACTATTTCAAGAAAACCCTTTTCTTCCTAACAAGTTGTTGGGTTTTGGTACAAGAACGTCTACTAGTGCTTGGATGGCCACAACTTAAAATTTGTTCTGCACTCCTATCCAAAATACAACGTGTTTTTCACGAGTGAAAAATGCTTGCTGGAAGGAATCGATTTTGAGAGCTGACAAAAAGGTCTAGGAGGCTCCATAGAGTATGTCGAAAGGCTGAAAACCCCACCTGTTTGTGTTGAGGCTTTTGCCTTATGTCTTGGAAAATAAGGTCCAAACGATCAAGAAGAGTATAGGCACATTGGAGCTTGCTACCCTATGAGACTTTTTTCGATTTAACATATTATGTCTCGCGAGTATGTGGGAATAGCAAATAAACTGACGATACTGTGTGTTCTGCTCTTTAGATCAATCTAACTTGAGAATTCATAACAGTTTAATAACGTTAACGCAGCTTTTTAGACTACTACAAAAATCTGAGTTTTTGTGGCATCTCGCGACCCGAGCCACACCCATGAAAAGGAATTCATTTTGAATATTACAGTAGTATGCTACGATTTTACGGACATGTATGACATACAGAGCGCGCACACCACAATTCTATCCAACACAGCTCTACAAAATATGTCTGACGCACGCGATTTCAAATTAGGGTGCATTAAATACCGACGCGTGTCGCAGTTGTACTACTGTTATACTCAAATTGCAAGAACAGGACTATTCCGTGCCGACAACGGAGCATATCCATATCGAATGGTTTGGCCATACAGCATCGCTCATTTTTGGCCAAGGTTTTGTCGAATCTTATGTTTTGGCACCGCATTTCATCAGCGGTTTGTTGGCCGAAACTTTGCGTCTTCATTTGACCCGACGCAAAAGGGGTTGGCCTCGAAATAAATGAGTCTAATATAGACCCTAACTCGCTCGTTGCACATCCCTAGTCCCTGCACTAGTTCATCCCAACGGTCTTCGACCATGTTTTCCAGAAAAACCAGTCGGACAAATCTTATCATGAATTCTCAGGATAAAACCATATTTTTTGCGTGTCTCGCTTATTGGCTAGAGTAGCCTACTCAACTCCGTGACCTTAGATTTGTAAAAACTATCGCAGGATTTTTCCAATAAATTTAGGAGATAATACATACATATTAACGGATAGCTTTGCCACCGCGTCGACCCAAAATTATACCCTTTTGCGGTCCATACTTTAATAACCTTTGAAGGGGTAAAAATTTCCGTTACAGTAACTTGCAAATGTGAGTCTGTAATGGTGGTATTTACTACTATCCTCGTGCCTCGCATTAATCGAACAGTTATTACGAAAGTATGATGATTTTTAGCGAAAGAAAGCAGAAAGTCGATTTGACGTCATTTTTCGAGCCTGTCGCAGGCTCAGACGGGCTGATATACTGTATTTCTGTCACTACACAAGCTTCCGAACCAGGCTTTTGGTTACGTAATAATTATAGTGCGAAAATATTAATTCATTGCGGCTTGTGAGAGCTACGATTAGGGGTGCGTCGTGAATTAAACAAGTTTTCACAATTGCGTCGACAAAAGTTACACTGCCCTTGAATTTCCTAATAGGTTGATTTAAATTATTCCAGGTCAGAAAAATCAACAATAATTATTCACGATTTTCATTCGCACTCATCCGAGATTTTCATTCGCATCATTCGCACCACTTTCGTCATTCGCACTCATCCGGAATTTTCATTCGCACCGTTCGCACCACCTCCGTCATTCGCACTGCAATGTTTTTCATTCGCACTAGTGCGAACCGTCACACAGGTTGAAAAGCACTGTACTAACGTAAAGTTTAAAAAAACTAGAATATTGTTCGCAGACCACAAGCTACTATGCTAGCAGGCTATTATTCGTCGCAATGACTGCTATGACTGCACAGTGTAAGTAAGGCGATGGGGGCTTGGCACTGGATTTCCCTTGGTGAAAGGGATATTCTTTGTTAACTCGCTGCAAAATGCCTCGGACAAAGAGGCATTTTCTGGAAAACAATAAATTAGATTAGAACTAAGATGAGAGCATACGGACATTTCACAAATTAGATTATCATTCGAATTAGAGCATGGAAACATTTCAAAAATTAGATTAGAATTAGATTACTTGCATTTCGCTCTAATTTAGTGAAATTAGACAACTAGAATTATCTAGTTGTCCAAGTCTGCTGCGCATGCCTCCTCTTTACATCGCCTAGGCCAGAGGTCTCAAACCTAAATGTGCTTGCGGCCGCGGGCCAATTGCCCACACGGGCCACCGCACCAATAATAGGGGTATCCAATGTATTTCTGAGTAGGCCTTATTTGACAGGGCCTTGCAGACTGACAGCCCACACGCATCTTGAAAATGTGATTTACTATTGTGAATTCACGCCTGGCACAAAAAAAAATCGCATCTTAAAATATTTGAATAAAATTGTTGCTGTACTTGGCATAGTTGCTGTATAAGTAGTCGTAGACACCATGCGAAAGTACAAATGCATCAGGACGTAATAAAAGCTGTTGCGTTGAAATTTTGCGGCCAACGGACATTTGACGTGTCACAATTATAGGTAGAATATTTTAGAATTTTACAAAGATTGATCTGATATCAGCGCATTGTAGCAGTTCAGCCTAATCCGGGTTTCGGGCATACTCCTGATAACAAGGCTATTGATCATGTCATTACCTAAGTCAAATTAAATCAGCGTTAGATTTACCTTCGAATATTGGAACAGATCAGTAACAACTTGAATATGACTGTGCCGTAGCACTAGATATGTCCAATCGCAGAAGTATTCATTGATCGTCCACTTCGTGGTAACTTTTGAAAGTGATGTAGTAGTGAAGTTTGATAGGTATTTTCAGGCTTCTGGAATCGTTTTGGGGCGACTTTCCAGTTTTCAAATATAAAAAAATATATTTGGCAGTTAAATATTGTCGAATATTTCGAAATCCAAAATACTGTAGCGGGCCGCACAAAATGGTCTTGCGGGCCGCGTGATTGAGACCTCTGGCATAGGCCAAGGTGGGTGTTTGATTCCATAGACTACTTCAAGTCGCTTCGACACCTTCCTATCTTTTCATTGTATTGCATTTTGTTGTGTAATGTGTATTGAACTGATAAAAATTGCTAATAAACTAATGATGATGATGATTAGGACACTTTAGAACTCCCACAAAAATGGCCTTCATAGTAAAAAATTGGCATTGTTATGAGAAAGCGCAGAGCAGCGCTAAAATATGCTATCGTTTGCTTTTATGGCCAGTCATACTTCATGTGAGGATGGAGGAAGGCAATTTTTTCTTTTTCTGTCTGCAACGTTGAGCTGCTTCAACAATGAAGATGCGATTCCATAATTATATTTTATATTTTAGCCATCTGTTTAGGTTAATTCAGTGTTTCCCAAACGCCCCACTGGGCAGCGAACGAGGTTTGAGCGCCCTCCTAACTTCCTCCTCCCGAAAAAAGTTTTTTGGCTCATTGCACGGTCACTACGATTTTCGGTTGAATACACCTGGAACGACTGCAAACGGCGTGATCACATATTCATAAATCTGTCTTCGGTTCAGAAAGAGAGATACTTTTGCGGCGGCTACGCAGTCCATAACGTCCACGTTTACTCTCAGCGCCCCCTTCTTTAAGCACCCAGGGGGCCGCTGATGCCCACTTTGGGAAAGACTGGTCTCATTGTTTCTGAAATGTTTGAAATGTTTTTTTTTTTCAGTGACAGAGCAACTTATTTCTCTTGCTCAAAACAAAAATACTTCCCATTTCAAGGTATTTACAATTTTTGATTGTCGGAAATTTGTCATTCCAGTACTGTTTAAATCGATATTTACTAACTATGTTTGTCATGTTATTTCAATTTCAGTTGGTTAATGAGACGCATGTTCCTGTGGATATCAAAATTCGGTGTGCATGCACAGATTGTGGTTCAAATGTAGATATTTGCATTGCTCGGCAATCCTGCTATTCTTCTGGTCATAAGAATCCAGACGGAAGGTAGGCTATTGATGGTTCAATTGCTTCAGAGATATGATTATTTCAACGACTTTTTTTGAATTGACAGTATAACCTTTGGAAAGGGTTGTTTTGATGCAACTAGCAATGCTGCTATTATGTGTAAAATCAACTCAGACACAATGATTTCTATTGACTGCTGTCAAAGTGATATGTGCAATTTGAACGTGGATACACTTCCAAAAGGTAAGGTATTTTGCCAATGGTGGCGGGACATTAGAACTTGGTTGGAATATATAAAGGCTTACTATTGTAATAAGAATGCGTATGGATATATATCTTTGAATATATCTTCAATGCTGTTGTTCTAATTCTTCTGATTCTAATTCATCAAATATTGATTATTGAGTCTCTCAATCCAATGGAAAGAACTGAAGAAATCCTATAAAAAATTGTCATGATATGTTGCAGCGTTAGGATGACTTGACTCATGACTTGCCCTGAGTCAGACTTAATTTGACATTGCTTCAACATATGAAAAATACGATTCGGCTTGGAGACAAACATTTACGCCTACATGACATATTCTACAAGTTTCACAAGCCCATGTGATCATAACTTGATGTTGTTGGCCCTTCACACTGATCTGCTTTGCAATCTTGCACACCGATCGGCCGATGTTATCCAATTGCCAACTCATATTGACCTTGGAGACTGAATGTTTTTATTTTACAGGAGGAGGTCAATCATCTGACAATACAAAAGTAATTGTAGCAGTGGCTTGTAGTGTCCTGTGCTTCATGCTGATATTGGTAGTAGTGTATAGAATCTGGAAAAAGCAAAAGCAACACGTAAGGGGAAATCAATTATCCTTCTATCTCAAAATAAAGAGTGTCATAATATTAATGCAAACATCAATATCGAGTTAGGTCAGCTTAGCTTATGCCTAGGATAGGTTTAAGGCTGTGGTTATCTGGTTATTATGAATGACTTGGTATAACACTCACGGTTTTGATACAGGCTATTTTCATTGCGTCGATGTTGCACTCTCTGTTTCGCTGCTATTCTGAACCAGAGTTTTTCACTGCATCTCGATACTCTTTACGTCTTTAGTTATGACGAAATTAATTACAGAGACGCTGTATGAAAAAAGCAGATGCATGTCCCTGTGGGTTGCATGGCACTGCCGATGACAAGAAAAGGCTGTTCGTGAGTTATAGTTATCTGTTCTTGGAAACTATTTTTTAATGTAATGTAAGCTACTCTATGTTCCAAGTCTTTCAATTGAAATATAGTCGCAGGTCAGCCTCTAAGTACTTTGTGTGAGTTGGATTCTGACAAAATTGATATAAAATACATTGAAACAGTACAATATACTCGTCTAAAGATGTAGGTCATAAATCGGTATGGAATTCTACCAATGGAGCAAGTTCTATCCGGAAGCAAAATGTGATATTTTGAAACAGCATTTGAAATTTTCATGGTTTATATGCATTACTAAATAAAAATTGTAACGAGACTGGTTCATGTTGTCAATGTTAAGATCTCTATACACTAATGGCAATGGATGGCAGGCCTGTACTGCAATAGCGAGTTTAAGGAATTTCAATAAAGACTGCAACACCAGACTTGATTTCAATTTAGGATGGCAATAGGCAGTATCGCAGTCCCAGTATTACATGATGTGTCGCATAATAGTGTTTTATCTATTAACATATGGTAGTCATTGCCTCGACAGAGCTGGACGCAAATGGACTCCGCTTGCTCATCAGGCAGTGGCTCTGGCTACCCTCTGCTC
>ATSW01006537.1:0-14426 GCA_000444245.1 Botryllus schlosseri
AAAATTCATCACAGATATAGCTCGTGTTTTGGGGGAGACCAAGCTGTCTCAGCAAGAGGAGCTTCAAAAGAGATTGGAACGCAGGAGACAACTGCGCGAGGAACGTCTCGCGGCGGGGCTTGCGGTCGACGAGCCGACTTTGGATAAGGAAATGGAGAAAATTGACGAGGAAGAAAAGCAGAAACGCAGGGTAGGATAATAGTTTGGAAATTACCGATGTTTGAAAATATTGCAATTGAACAATATATTTGTATGTAAATGAACCCGAAGATTTTCGGCTGACACTCGTCAGAGGTAATCATCAGGGTTGTAATGACTTGAGTCCGACTCGAGTCACGATTTTCTGATGACTCGACTTGACTCGAGTCATTTTCTAAAAATACGGAAATGACTCGACTCGACTCAATCTGTGCATTGACTCGACTTGGACTTCAGTCAATGCAAATGACTCGAACCAAGTCGTATGACTCAACGCACAGACGGCTAAGACCGATATTTCATTGTAATTTCCAAGAATAGTAAAGTAACCACCCTATTGGGATTTCATCTATTGGTACTTGCACTTGAAAATGCGACCAGAAACTGCTAAAAGTGAGAAAAATTAGTCTATTATAAATGCGAACCATTCAATATCACCAAACACAGTTATAAAAAGTGAGTTTAACAAGATTTTAGCTAGAAACTGAGCAGCCAACACAATGACTTGGACTCGGACTCGAGTCATAATACCGTGACTCGGGATCATGACTTGGACTCGGACTCGACTCGGTGGTGAGTTGAAAATGACTCGACTTGACTCGAGTCAAAACTATAAAAGCGAAATTGACTTGTGACTCGGAGCCTTGTGGCTTGGTTACAACCCTGGTAATCATCGGCAACTGTAACATTGTATTTCCACAATCGTATCACCGAATATGACGTCACAGGCATGTAATTTCGAATAATAGATCGGAATAAAACTCAATGTACCGTAATATCTTTGGATGGTACACGAACTCTTTCTGTTGGCGGTTTTTGATAAAAGCTGACTCCAATTTAAGAATGAGCAGCCTTTCGATAGTAGCCAACTCCGAAGTATGTGATTCTTCGACCAAATCTACATGTGACATTTCCAATTGAGTGGCTACCTACAGCAATACATCTATTATATGTATTCTGTTCTATATTCTACCGTTCGTATTCTTTAGAACGTTCTCTTACTGCTTGAGCAAGACCTCGACAAAGAGCGTAACGCAGTCNTGGCTCGANTACGNCGACAAGACGAAGCCATCACCTCGGAACGAAAACGTCAGTTGGAGATGGCTCGCTTGCGCAGGGAACGCAAGTTGATCGCGAGGGAAGACCAATTTCACGCGGCCGCCATTATCTTCAACCAGGCCAAGAGAAGGGACGACGCGCTTGCGCAAAAGTAAATTTTCCGAGTCATCTTTAGAGCTGGGAATAATGATTCTAGTACTCAAATCTTGCATCAGAAGGTACATATTTGAACTTTCTTTTCAAATGTAATTGATTATGATTGCGATCACTTAAAAATACTCTCTACTTTGTAAGGTTCATGCTTTCCAGCAGCGTTTCGATTATGTTCAGCTAAATAAATGTTACCGGCCATTATACACTTTAGCACTTTCTCCAAGATTTTTTTCACGTTGAGGCAACTATTTTTCTTTGCAGCATGTCAGAAGCGCAATCCCGACAACTGACTCTCGCCCAGCAACGCGTCGCTGCCATGAAGAAACGCAAGCAAGATAAGGAAGCGGCCGCAAAACTGTTTGATGTTTCTGCCGTTACGCAAAGATTGGAAGCGTTGGAGTCTGAGGAACTCGATCAGTCGCGTAAGTCTNGACTTATGTATTTATCGGAAAAAAACTAGTCAGACTGCTTTTGATTTATTTTTTACNACTGAGNCGAGNCATAGGNTACTTGTCACAACGAAGGGGTGACATTTCATTGAGATTTTACAATTAAGTTATACCGTCTGTATAAGGTACGTCAGTTTTCACAAATTTCTGATTTCTGAGATAGTAACAGGGGTGTTCAAAGTGTCATTGCCACTACTCAAGTAGAAGTGATAGTATTGATATCGTAATAAGTATTCTAGGCCTTGATTTTACTAAAAGAATATTTTCTGCTCAAGAAATGCAAGGTGTAAAAAGTTAGCAAGTATGCCTCTAAACAACTGTCTGGTAAAAGGAAATTAGTAATCTTCTCGGCATAGATTTGCCTGAAAAACTGAAAAGTAGACGTGGAATTAGTCGAAAATTATAACCACTCTAGGAAGCATTGCATTACTGACCATCTCTGAATAGTGGACTGTATGACTTGTCAGAATTTGGCTTGAGAACCTGCAATGTACAATTTCAGTGTCATCACCAGAAAGGCTTCTTCAGCAAATGGACGCGAAACAGCTTTACGAGCGAGAAGAACTTTTACTGTTGCTGCTAGCCGTCGAAATGGACCCAAGTCTGACAAAGGAGATGTCATCCCTATCTGATGAGGTTGGAACTTGTATATATTACTTCACTGCACTTATACAGCGTTATTACATGTGCAGGTAGAATCCCTCTGAATCAATAACTAGTAATGGGTTTGGCAGAATCAAGATGATGTAGTCAGCTCTGGTAATGGGCAAACTTTTATAATTCTTAGCAGATCCTGATTAATTATTTTTATCCATTGCAATCAACATGACAACTCCGTTTTGCTTGCAATTCCAGCAAAATTTGGCGGAACAAGACAAGCTAACCCGAGAACGCAAGGATTGGAGAGAGCAGAGATTCGTGGATCACTACAGAGGAAAAGAAGAGCCCGATGAAGCGCGTAGAGGGCGTCTCCGTAAACTACTCGCGGAGTCGATAGTGCAGCAAAACAAGAATATGAAATGTTTCGTCGCGCTCAAGATAGAGGGTATTCGAAATTCATTTACGCAACTAGATGATTTTAGTTAACTAATTGAACTAATTCTATTGTAATGCTTGTAATCTAATTCTAGTCGAATTTGTGAAATCTTTCTTGGTGTACAGGAATTCGCGATTCTCATGTTAATGAGGATAAACTTTAATTTGATGTGAACTGTACTTGATTTTTGTCCTATATCTTGCTAATTTGGATTTCATTTCATTTTTTTCTGTTTTTGTAAATTCAGTTATTCTAATTCTAATATGATGCAGAAAAGTTGAAAATTTTCTGTTTGTACAACTCTGATACATTGAATTTACTTCAATTTATGCATTTTTGTGAATTAAGAAACTCTAATTCTATTCTAATTTGATGCAAGACTTTGTAACTATAATTCTAATTCTAATTTTGATCTGATTTGCTGAAGCGGAACATTTTCCAGCTGTTCAACTCTGTACCGCTATTCGATTGATCGACCGATTGATTAACAGATGCGAGAAGAAAGGAATCAGACTCCCCTGCCGATTTTATGGCTCAGAAGAATGAAGCGACCGTGAAATGGCTGGCCGACGTTCAAACCTTCCAAACCAGCACGGCCGAAGCTGTCAATTCTCTTATTGCTGAAAAGGTAATGTTTGATGGCAAAGCGGAGTGTTACAGTAGTATAGGTTGCGGTGGTATGGATCATCAATTGTATATTGTGGGCGAGTGGTCTCCTCAGATCCTTAAATTTTCCACTTAAATTTTTGGCAGTACTTCTATTTCTACTTGAGTACCTTGCAACTTCGACCACTTTTGCGAAGGCATAATTAAAGCGATACTGTCTGAATTCGAGCCGCAGTGATTTCAATTAATGTGCGCGCTGCGCAGTCTTGGGCCGCCATCTTCATGATAGCGATATTTAATGAATTTCAATTTTTATAGTCCGACGAGATTCTGGACATGATGACGTATGGCGAACGCAAAGGAAGAATTGAATCCTGGAACGATAGCATTGTGAAAGTGCTGATGGGTGCCCTGCCACNTGGACAATGGCNAAATGTTATCTGAGCTATCGGAGCAATCAAAACTCGGCAGGTTCTATATATTTCTGATCTATACCAGTGCAGAACTAATAAACGACAAGTCGACAACTACATTGATATATATTCAATAAAAGCAAACTTGGTATAATGATTTCATATTTTATTCAATTTACCTCTGTTAGCCACTTCTTATGAATCATAAGTTTTATTGCATAAATTCGTCTTAATGGCGACTTATGCCTAAGATACACCAGGCCAATGGCCATTCTTAGTAGTAACTTCCAATCAGTGCTATAGTAGGATTTACTTTCTATGATCTTAAACATGGAGGCAAACCTAACCAGCAAAGGAAGGATATATTTATGACAGGAGTATGTCTTCTAGTATATTTTGAGAATATCCTATAGATATGTTTTTGTGTTGACACTTCTATATCAATACTATAAGTTATGTATAATATATCTTGCGTTTTCTGGGTAGATACTCTATCACTTTTTTGATCGCCTGAAATCGAATCAGTTTCAACTTACAACGTGTTTCGCAAATTTGTGAAGAATTTCTTCTCACACAGTGGTATAGTGATGCTCTACCTATAATTGCAGACACAAATATTTCAAAAACTACAGAATACAGTAATTTCATGGGTGTATCACTCGATTTTATATAGGAATGAGACTTGCAAAAACATGTAGTGCACCCTATAACTCCTATGTACTCGGGATGACAAGAGTAAAATGTAAACGTAAATGTATGTAAAAGTCTTGTCTCTTGAACTGAGCTATCGGGAAATGCTACTGAAGTCTTAAAACTGCGTCCAGAAAAAGATATTGCCTCGAGACTATGAATTTCAAATGTACTTGGCTGCTCGAATAAGTTTGATTCTTTTCAGCAACCGAACCCATGGAGAGGCAAGCGTCGTCTGTGAGCACGGGCTCTTCGTACGTGAGGACGATGGAGGAGACACAGAAGCAGATCGAGAGTTTGGATCAAGAATTGGAGGAACAGAAACAGGAGCTGGAAAAACAGAAAGGTCGGCATGGATATTTTTTTTTATTAGCGAAATATTGAGTTTTTCAATCTGCCATTTTAAAGGTCCAGTATTCAATATCTTCTCTACGATCTCTGATAACTATTTTAACCAACGATAACATCAAATGTAATTTCCTAATTCTCAAACCTAGCTGGATAATTGTAGCAATATAATTCTTACCTTTTGGAATTGAGAACTACTGATACTTACTTTATTACACTGGTGTAATCATATACCATCACTGCCTATTTTTCTGTTTTTAGCGCAAAATGAAAATGTTGATGTAGACGCCGCTCTGACGCAACTTCAGAAAGAAAACGATGCCAAAAGAACGGTATTTATATATTACGCATTGCATATATTTAGATCGAAATTACGTTATGTTTATCACCACCAAACAATACATCGATGATATTATAGAGTAATAACATTTTCTTTTTCAGGCGTTATCGTCGGAATTGGATAGACAGAGAAAGAACATGGAGGAGAGAATAAGAATGCGTCGCGAGAAGAAAGAACAGATCGAATACGAGGCCCACGCCGCGGCCGCGATGGTCATTCTGGCAGAACGCAGAGTGCAAGATCAGAAAAATCAACAGCAGGCCAATAAATCGAGGCAGAAAACTCTGGTATGGAGCCAATTATCGCTATTAGTGTACAGTAGATTTGGGTAGAATAATACGCTGTCAAAACTAGCCAGAGGCGATGCTCGAGTGGCATTGGAAGTAAAGTCATAATTTTCTACTCGAGCAAATGTAAGTAAATAAAAAAGTAAGTATCATAGTTACTTGAGTAATACTGCATGTAGACAAAATTTAATTAAACCAGACGATGTTGGTGGATATTTTATTTCTGCTTAGATGGAGAAAACTCTGGAAGAAAGGCGTAAACGTCGGCAAGAAGCCAAAAGACTCGCGGACGAACAGGAAGCAAACAAGGTACAGGTTTCGACTGCTTATTTTCGCTCTAAAACTGCTAGGTTATGCGGTCTATGCCAGTGGTAGCAGGCTAAGAATATTGATATATTGCTTATAGCTTACAGTGCCCAGATGCAGCCTTTCTAGTTTATTTCATCTTCAAGCATATGTGTAAAATTGTTTAAATATATTCTCCGAAATTTGGGAAATTTGCTTTAATCTTGATGATTATCGGTTGGATATATCGGCGAAGGTGTTAGTTCTCGGTTTTGTGGGTAGCGACTCAAAAATACGATATCTTTCAATCTCTAATCTTCACCAATATAATTATGGACCTTTTCTTGAATCACAAACTTTACTTGATATTTTATTGTATTCTATTTTAATTCCAGTCCTTGCTTTTGCCGCCTGGCGGAGGCCTCAAGCGCGAGCAGACCGTCCTGGACATTAAAATTTCAGAAGATGAAAAACGTAGAGTCTTTGACGAGATGCAAGAGACAAGTTTGAACATGCAGAAGAAAATGCAGGAACATCAAAACCGCCAACGAATCAAGGTATAACGCTTATTGCTTTTGTACTGGACGAAAATTCGTCTGGATTCAATCGATTCTATAGTTTCTTAGAGCGTAGGCCAGGGTTGTGATTACTAGAGTCACAATTTTTCGTTGACTCGATTTGACTCGAGTCATTTTCTTAAAATTGAAAAATGACTCGATATGACTCAATTTATGTTTTGACTCGAGTTTTGCGCGTGACTCGAGACATTCAAAATTACTCGATTCAAGTGTAGTATATTAGAACCAGAAACTGTCTTTTATCCGTTTGACTAAGCATGTTAAGAGTGATTTTTGGATTATGCCTAACTCTTTTTGCTGTCACAAACTAGGTTGGCAGATTTTGATAAAATACCTACTACAAGGCACACAAATAAAAAACGAAAATAGATAACCTGAATTTTAAATATGATAACGTAACTGCATACAAAAGTGTCTCATCACATCTAAAATCTGTCATTTTCCGCAATTGGCAGCTTCAAGAGGCAATCGCAGATAAGAAACGCAACAGACGCGATCAAGTCGACAAGATCATCCGCGAACAAACCATCGTCATCGAAAAGAGAGAGCTTGACTTGAAGAGACAGAAAACGGTCTTGGAGGAAAGGCTGCAAGACATTCGGACTGGAAAAACTAAAGCCATGAAGGAAAAGGGAGACAAGTAAGTGTTCAAGGAGGTAAATAATATATTCATATTGAAATGGTTGTCCAAATATTGTCGGCTGATATCAGAGGTAATCGTCAAAAACTAGTACAGAATTGCAAACAACACTGTATAGTTTCTGACGATTAGATTCTGACAAAATATTCGGGTTTATTTCAATATGAATGTATTATTCAATTGTATACAATAAATATATTGTAGTTTTGCACCTCCAAGAAGCTATTCAAAAGCATCTCACGAAATCTTACAAAATCAGCAAAACGGTTAGCATTACTGGTTACTGTCGATAACTTTTTGTAACAGAACCTACTGAAAAATATAACTTTTGTGTTAGATCCAGCTTATAATACATTTGAGTCCTACCACTGGGTATCAGACCCCGACACTACATCCTGCTCTGCTAAATATAACAGATATAAGTGACTTTAATCTTCCTTAATTTTCCAGGAAAGTACGTGATTTTGAGATGCTCGTTAATACTGATGCCGAAGGAATGAGCAAGGATGAGAAAATGAAGCTAGCCGCCGAGAATCTACAGAAAAAATTGATACAGCAAAAGGTAATGTTATCTTGTACGAAGAGTGCATTCTTACATTTTTTATTACGTCATGAATCATTACTGTGTGACAATTTCGTTGATTATATGCTAGTTCAGTATTGGTTGAATCTATTTAATTGGTCACCTCTTTTCATAACTGAATTAGTTACCTAGGACAAATAATAAGTGTGTCCATAAGTGATTAGTGATTACCCAACACCATGGGACTTGCAATATAGTCTCAATTCTATGAGTATAATGCAGCACAGCAACTAATACTTTGTAACTTTATCAACTGACGTAAGACTGAACATTCAGATGTGCTTGTCTCAATCTAGATATTCTAATTCTCGTTATAAAATCTGTTGGATACCCAATTTGTATCCAGTCCTTATTTAAATATTATATTCACATACTAATTTACTCGTGATAACATGCAGCATGCGCCCGGATTGTTGTCAGTTGTTGAGGAGGAAGAGGAGAAATGAGAGTGTGAGCGTATCTCGTTCCCTCTATTTAGACGCAAACGTCGGTATTTATTAGCATGCTTTGTGTTATGTGTGTTGTTTACTGACTGCATCAACTTCTTCACCTAATCACGCCGAATGTCTATTGATTAGTGCTTGAGTGTATTGTAAATTTTGTGAGAGAAACTAAAACTTGATCAACACAGTTTAGCTTGGCTTCCATTCATTGGTTAACTTCTATGTCATCAACAACGTCTCTTTATTCAAGTTCGAGCAATATTACTCACCACTGAAGCCATTGGTTTCATTCATGCATTTTTCTTGTGGAAACATTGAAATCACTAATTTTACATGAAAATACTTTTACTTTTCTCTTCTATATCAAAATTTTGATGATCAATACTTATTTACACCTTGATTTGTATGCTTTGTAGTCGACTTTTATCAAAATACACCAGCCTAGTCTGTATCGGCAGGAGTTTGTGTACCATCTAAAAATGGTACACTGAACAGGGATCTCTTTTCCTCAATATTTCGTGCAGGTGACGCCATATTTGGTGATACGATTGTTGATATACAATGTTCTTTCCAATTCTCTTACTGGCTGCTGGCGATTACCCTTGGCGAGCGTCAGCCGAAAATATTCGGGTTTATTTCAATATGAATATAGGCCTATTATTCAATTGAATACTAATTCTCAAAGTTGAAAATTTTTTCAAGTTGTGGACTAGATTTGCAGTGTATTTATGAGCGAAAACGCCACAATCACGACGCCCTGTAGAATTATTAGACAATTATCATCAACAACTGACATATTTTTTAATGTTATCACTGGTTGTTGGCAAGAAACTATTTTGAATTGGAACGCACTGGGGTTGACAATTGACGTACTTTTCAAATCACTGCCATTTTCTTCTTGCTCTGTTGTTCACCCAGTGACTGCTTTGAAGATCTTTGCTGTCTGTTCGGTAACGCTGTGGTATTTTAATGTGTTGGTTTGAAAAAAATGCTAATCTATTTAGCAATGTACTTTTTCTTGTAATGCATGTTGGACATTTCTTCAAATCTCCAGTGGTTGTAGAAACTTTGATGATGAAGCGTATCTAATTACAAAGCTTGTAAATTGTGGGATTTTCAAATTATCATTTGAAAATACCATAAGATTTTGACACTATGAGTGAGGAAGATGTACAATCCAATTGCTGATAAAAATACAGTACATTGAAGTATATTCCTATGAGAAATACTACAGTATGTCGTTTAAGATGATGTGGAGTGTAATTTGGCCTGTAATATCTAAACTTAATGACGACAGATTTTGATCTTCAACTTCTAGTCTCCTGCTAGTCTTTGTTACCCCCCCCAAAAGATTAGAAACTGAAATCAATCAATGAATTCAAAACAGGCAATACAATGACATGAATAATGACTTGAAATTTTCAATTTCCAGGAAACCGAAGTCCAATCTGTATCTCCTGGGACTTCGGAAAATTTTCTCAGCCCACGCTCCAGTCGTGGTGACGATGAACTGTCTCCGCGGCTTTCGTCACGTAGGGGTTCTATGATCACCGATGATGATAGGGTTAATATCATGAAGCGGAGAGCCAGCCTTAAAAAGAAGCGCGTCCAGGAAGAGGAGGGACGATTGAGCCCACGCCCCGATGCGGAGTAGATGTTTAATTTTTTGCGCATAGATGTACGCTATATATATATTCAAATAAAGTCATATTCTAACGCTCAATTGCATTATTTTCACTGTATTTCAATGTCTTACTATACTACTACACATAAAAAGTATGAGTTGAATCTGTTTCTTCATTTAGTATCAAATGTATTAGGCTATGTATCGTGAATCCACCAATGCTTACACTTGCTTATTGCAATCGCACGTTCATGCAGTGTCACAATGCACTTCTTACCACTGAAATAAATGATAATCATGAACACAGATTGTGTTGATTGCGTAGAATTCAGATGAATTGCTGAGATTTTACAAAAAGATTGACAAAGCGATGTAACTATAATAAGAATTTTTATCTGTCATGCTATGGACAGGTAGGCTATCTGGCAGTGTACCCATGGTAATGATAGGTAACCAATGAATTTTGACGGGGGTGAATTATTGTGGGTTTCGTTGAAGATAGCAATACGGTAAAAGATAGGAAGGTGTTAAAACGACTTGGGCAGTCTTTGAAATAAGACACATATCGGGGCCTACACGATGTAAAGAGGAGGCATGAAGTTTTCACACTGAGGTAAAGTAATAGAAGATATCATAAAAGGGACAAGCGATAAAAAGGAGTTGGCACTTGGTTGGAAGACGAGATCGATATATCATAACGTGGTTAAGTTGTGTAGTATACTGTAAAAAACTAGGCATCAATGGTAAATGTTTATAAGTGACGCATCAATGCACATCGTAGGCACGTGGGATTCTGTGCTGAATCCGTATTTTTGCTTTTCATAAATCCTGTTGTATAGCAGTTGAACATTGAAAAGAAAGAAATTGAAAACATTTATACCTCGAAAACTTGACTCACATTTCATCAAGTCCAAGGTGCGCCATTTTGGCTCTTTGTCGGTTTGCTTGAAAGCACTGTGATGAAAGATGCCGGTGATTGATTTGAAGTCGAAATTGCCGACGGTGACTGCTCCGAGCTTGAAGAATTTGACTGCGAAAGATTTTGGACGCGTCGGTAAGGAGCAAACGGAAGCCTTGCAAGCGATTACTCGTCCTCATGTCGACTCCTTTAACTGGTTCATAAATCATGGGCTGCGACAAGCTGCCAAGGTACGGAGAGTTACCATTGATTATTTGCGTAATATATGATGTGGTGATCTTTGTAAAGAAGCTAGCGATCCGATTGCAATATTTTAGCGAAATGGCCTATCACTAAAGCATAACTATGGTTTCATGTTTCTAACAGGTTATAGTAGAATTTCCTTATTGTATTCAGCAGGGTTGTAATGACTCGAGTCGTAACTCGACATTAGTCACGATTTACGCAGCTTGACTCAAGTCATTTCCTCAAAATACGGAAATGACTCTACTCAACTTGAACTCGAGTCATTGCGCATGACTCGAACTAAGTCATGTGACCCGAGACTCAGACGGCCAAGACTGACATTTTATTTTAATTTAGAGGAATACAGGTATAGTGAAGTAACCACACTATTGAGATTTCGTCTATTGGTACTGGTATACTTGAAAATGCGACCAGAATCTGTTAATAATGAAGAAAATTCGTATGTTATAAATTGCAAACTATTCGATAGGCTATCGCCAAACAGAGTTACAGAAAGTGGGTTTACCGAGAATGTAACTAGAAACTGAACAGACAATACAATGACATGGACTCGGACTCGAGTCATAATACCATGACTCGGACTCGACCCTCTGCTCGCTGATTTGGGCTCGGACTTGACTCGGTGGTGAATTGAAAATGACTCGACTTGACTCGAGTCGTAACTATGAAAGTGAGATTGACTTGTGACTCGAAGCCTTGTGTCTTGGTTACAACCCTGGTACCGGTATTCAGTGTAGAAAAGTAAGCTTACCTCCTTGAATAGTGGTATATGTATCACGTCAATTTTGAGTCGATATATAATTACCATATCTGTTATGTGTTCACGAAATCGTTGTCCATAAAACTTGCATTTGGTCAAGCAATGTAGGTTTGAAAACTTGCTGTTCGAAATACATCACTAGATTTCAATTTCTGTGTGTTCAGAAGGCTTGGATGTGGTGGTATTCCAATTATTATGTCATCGGGTCATAGAACATGTTTACTTACAAGTCTGTTTGGTTCAATATTACAAAATCTTTCTATATTTCGAATTCGGTTGGCCACATTCACTGGCGACTCTGTCATTCACTCCTGATGAGAGTCAGCTCAATATCTTCCAGTGGAATAAATTTGTAATATTAATATAGGCGATATATTGTCTGCACCTTCTAAATGCCTACCGATATTTGATGTTGCTAATGTCAATTCATTATCTCCTATACATCAATAATATATATATCTATTTTTGTGCGCACTCGTATAATATACCAGTGACGTCATATTTTGTGATACAATTGTTGATATAAAATGTGCTTTCCAGTTCTCTGCTAGTTTTCGACGATAACCCTGGCGAGTGTCAGCCGAATATATTCAGGTTCATTACATTATGAATGTTGTATAGAATTGTGTATTGAAATTCAGTACCTCGTATAAGGTATTAACTCTGTAGTTATGTTCTGCACATATTTATATTTTATGTTGAATATTGCTTTTCAGTCCATAGCCCCGATCCAATGCCTCGTTAACAATAAAAGATTTTCAATTTGCTTCGCGGACGCTCACTTGGAAAAGCCCAGAGTGGATGACGGAACACGAAATTGTCGTAGCGTAATCGTGTATCCGTCGGAATGTCGTCAAAGAGGCGCAACCTATTCAGGAAGACTGCGTGGTACTGTTTCATTCTCTGTGGACGATGTGAAGCAGTCCAATGTGCCTGTTATGCTAGGCAAGTTCCGATGTTTATTCATATTATTCCCCCATTAGAATAGTAGTGTGGTTGAGCCAGCTTTTTGGGCGACTAGAAAATTTTGATCTTTTCCAAATTCGACACATTTGTTTCCAAGTTAGTCCAGAATTAGATGTATAGCTACACAGTTTCTTCCAAATTGGATAATAATTGGAATCATAGCTACACAGTTTTTTTTTACAAATTAGATTAGAGAATTAGAATTACTGTATTTGCGGGAACTTGGTAATGAAATCAAGTTCAGTTATTATGAAATCATAGGCAAGATAATGGCAAATGTCTGTACAGCAAACTTGGCTGGTTTCGCACTATACAGTACTGCAGCATTTTGCAGCACAAAAATCAGAGATTAGACTACAAATAAAATTAGAGTATAGGAATATTTCACAAATAAGATTACCGGTAGTCTAATTAGGCAAGAATTATCTAGTTGTCCAAGTCTGGTTCAAGGTGAATGCATGTGATTTTTTATGCAATGTTGTGTGCCTCGGACAGTGGGATGACTCGAGTCACATTTNNNNTGACTTGACTTGACTTGANTCGGNGTATCAAAAATGTGGATTGACTCGTGACTCGGAGCNAAATTNNCGAGTCAATTTCAAGTCATCAAGTAATCGGTGTCGATAAAAATCCCTGTATCTTGCATATGGTCGGACTGTTCGCTAAATGCTGGTGTAACCCGTTAGAGTGACCAATCTTTCAGTGACCGCTTTACTGAACCTCCATTGTTCTCTCACACATAAGTTGACCGCAAAGGAAGTGATGGAAACATACAGATTACGTTGTCGTAAACTAGTACAGTAAAGTAATTTAACAGCNAAATGTCTATTTCTGTTCTCTGTTCTTTCATTAACCNAACCTCTTGTTTTATTGAAATTGAATTCAAATATAGTCGATATAGTCCTCAACCATTAGCGTAGGCTTGAATTGTATCATATCAATTCGTAAATGGATAATGTATTGCATCTTGTCAATTCGCTGGTAACTATAAACTGAGGCTGTGTGCACTGTGCAATTACTTGCGTAGTTTAGCAGTTCTACGTATATGTGAGCGATACAGCGCCTTATTGCGAGTATATTCAACTAATATTCGCTCATTGGTTCAGAATCAATAACCACTCAATCTGTATTTCAGACAGCTAGCAAAATGCAATGACGTAATCATGCCTCAATCTGTATTTCAGACAGCTAGCAAAATGCAATGACGTAATCATGCCTCATACTTCAAAAAGGCAACTTGACTCGTGACTAGGGCTGGGCAAAATCGAGTACCTGGTTGATTCGATTCTGAATCACGTAATATGCTTCGAGTATCGAGTATCACCCATTATGATGTCATAACACAATGTAATACGTCAAACTTCAAATATGTACTGTTTATGCCACCACAAAGAATATAATGCCTGTTATCAATCTCATAAATGATACTATGGTATTTTTGGACCATACCGATTTCATTCCACTTAGTGACAATGTTGCGGGATAATCATGACTTTGGAAATGTGCGACGTCCAGTAACCTTCGTAGCTTTGTACTATATGTTTCGTATGCTACAATACCGTCAACCAAGGTTTAAAGGCCTCAACAGTGAAAATTAGTATCGCAATTATAATTCTCGTTGATAAATTAACTTTCAGTGGAGAGAAGCGTATAATTTCAGTACTCGAAAAAATCGTCTTTTACTACTCGACTCGAATCATTAAAATTAATACTCGATTCAGATTCGAGTACTCGAATCATCATGCCCAGCCCTACTCGTGACTTTACTTGACTTGACTCGAGTCACCTCCAAAAATCGAGTGA
>KE605539.1:0-12238 GCA_000444245.1 Botryllus schlosseri
AGTCACATGTTCAAGTACTGCATGTTCAATTGTCGTTTTTCATTGTGGCGGAAAATTATATTTAAGTTCAGTCATGGCCTACTAAGCTGGCCTACTACCATGGTTCCGTTGATTAACGGAGGTAAACTTAATGTCTATTTTGGAGTCGAAACACTCAAATATATCTACCTTACTCTTGTGAATTTGTGTGAATCCAAGTATAGACGCGCAATGGTATTATACTTTCGATTTGTTTATTCTGCGCGCTATAATTCAGCTGTTATCGAAACTGTAAGTTGTACCTCCTGTGTGGTTTATCATCCCACTGTCGTCATACAGAAGAACCGGACCATGTATTCGCGATTCCCCTCGTGCGGGTCGTCGAGAACGACCAGCTGCTTCGACTGCAAACCGTGGAGCAAAACGACGACGCGTTCCTGGCCGGAAACGGCACCGGAAACGACAACGACTCGTCCGGAAGGTCCAGTTCGGACAGCTCGCCGAAAACCAGCAGGCGTATTTCATCCTCGCTAGACTCGTGAGTTTTGCTAATCTCGTTTTTAACTAAGCCCACACGTTCCGCCAGTCCAGAGGTGACCAGTACAGAAACGGGTCTACTTATTCGGTTTTGTCTACTTGCACTAGTGACTCAATTGGTTACTGTTTTAGACCTCTACTTCTACTTAACAGTATTCATTTTGTCGGTAAAAGTACAGGCCTAGAATACATAAGTCTTTACTTACTTGGAGATCGCTACTACTACTTGTACTCCAGTAATATTTTACTACTTTGCTTCTACTTGTATTTGAGTATCAACAATTACTACTTTGGTCACATCTCGCCATAATCACCGGCGTTGATAGCTGGCGTGAAAGACGCCCTTGCCTCAGAAGTTCTGTACTCGTAAATTATGACGTCATATGTATTCATTGCGTCATTGCTGAAAAAATTAGCCATTCCAAACTTCCAACTACTACCAAATGTCCGACCTGATTATACACACGGCGATTCGTATAACCGCCTATTACAGCGCACAAGTTTGTATCTTGCGATAAGATATTGATATCTTGCAAAGGTTTCAGGAAATAGCGCGACAACCGCTGATAATAAACATTTAAAAACTATTGATTCGGCGCTGGGCGTACGTATTCGAGTGCGATTTGAAGCATATGTAATGCGGTTTGAGATGCGTTTGAGATGCGCACGTATCGCGTAATTGTGATGGTATAGCAGGAAGCACATTGAAAGTGTATGAAATACTATTCCTTTCACAATAACCGCATAATCGGCTATTATTACCCACACTCGCAAATAGTTGGTACATGACTAGCGATAATTAGGTAATTATACCGACTCTCATACCACGCTTTAACGTGATTTAGTCGGATTGAGACTCTCTGTCTATATGGCTTGTGTATGCTTAAGTATTTTTTACTGTATGGTTACTGTGCGGAGAAATTCTGACACACTTGAGTGCGTATGTGTATCGGAGTCGTGTTTGTAAATTCATGGTTATTGAAAATCATGTCAAAAGTCGAAATGTCATCACGCTGTGAAGCATTTCGAAATTCCTGGGCCCTTCTGAATTTTGTATTGTTTCTGCACATTACGAGTCCAAACGCTTTACTAAGATATATTTTCAGGTAGTCCTGTCCACACCATCTTCTTGTGTAAGTTCATATTGAAATAAACTCGAATATAATCGAGTGACACTCGCCAGAGGTAATCGTCAGCATCTAGTAGAGAATTGAAATGAACAGTTTATATCAACAATGATATCTTCGAAAAGTTCTTTTCCAATTCTTTACTATAGTCAGCCGAAAATATTCGGGTTTATTTCAAAATGAATATTGAATACACCATTCAATTGTATATAGAGGTTCTGTATTTCCAAGAAGCTCATCGTGTGTAAGATACAACAGCAATAAGTGTATGGTCAGAGATATTCGCAGATTCGTGATCTCTGGAACAATACATTCAAAACATCGCATGATTATAATCGTGTAAGTCGTGTATGGTGATGGACAATCGAAAATTGTGAAAAAGTACGCTTTCCGAGAGTCTCGTGCCGTGATGCAGTGATCGATGTTTCATAGTCTGTTCAAAATCAAGATGCGCAAACAAGCTCACGTTGTCAAGACGCCACGACCGGACTCATGCGAACCTTGCAGATCAGTGTTTTGATTAGCACTATGCCATAGAAACGTCACTTTGATTTCGCAAATGTGCCACTCGCTCAATNNNAATTACCCGGCGTTCGGTTAAGACAGTCTATAGCAGATGNTGCATCAATTGATATTCAATCCGATGCTATTCTGCACGAGACTGTGTTCGNATAGCCTTTTCANATTCGACTTANGANCCCAAATGTAGCGCGCACCCGCACANGCGAGTGAAATGCGCNAANGCGTCAGTTGTGTAAACTCCTGGAATGTTGTGCATCCACNCAAGCTGTCGGGCGCGGTATTGTCTATTTTCTTCGATTGGGGTTAGCTGATCGCGACGGATCGATTTTTGTTGCGTCAGNGCTACGGCCTTCGCTCGCAGTCGATAACATTTCCGAGCGNTAAAAAGTNTAGGGANGCAGATGGCCGGAATTAACCTCAACTTCGTTACGCGGCGTNTGCAACAACAGAGGGCGGTGCGTNATGCGAAAACGCCCCGTTTCGAATGGGATTTCGGTTCAGTNTATNAATATTTTATCCATTCAAAACACCNCNAGATTGCGATACCATGNAAAGATAGGAAGGAGTCGAAACCAGAGGTGGTCAACGTAGCTANTGTTGATACTCAAGTAGAAGTAGAAGTAACTTCGTAAATTTGAATTTATAATGAAGAACAAGTACAAGTCAGTATTCTAGGCCTAGCTTATCTTAAAAACTGAAGATTGTTATTCTTGACTAATTATAGTGCAGGTACAGTTGCATTTAAAACAAACGGTGTTAGAAACACTTAGTTTCAACATGTTTTAAACAGTGCTTTAAACTATACCTTTTAAAAAAAGGTTTTCTAATGAAATAAATATCCAACTAGCGCTCAAGATCTTGCTGAAATTGAATACCACGTTGAAAGGAGTCAGCACACTGACTGAAAAATACGGGAAGATACCATAAAATAGACTAGCAATGAAAACGAAGTATGACGAGACGCAGGCTCGAGTATCCGTCCCGCATCATTAAATGATGACATAATAATGCAGATGGTGTCAAGGTAGTCAGCACTCTCGAAATTACAAGGTGCGTCTTCGCGACTAACACAAAATCACCAATGACACTACGTGCAATTTTGGAAAATATATTCATTTACCTTGATACAGGAGCTCTTTCACCCTGTTTACATGATAATTTCACGCATAAAAGTGACGCAAGCATATCTAATCCAAATTGCAAGCTAGTGCTTTTGCCTTAAGAACATTAACGTGCTCTCTTTGTCTCGATTATTCGAAATTTCATGCCGGTAACGTCATATTTTGTGATACGATTGTTGATATACAATGCCCTGTCCAATTCTCTACTAGTTGCTGACCATTACCCCGGACGAGTGTCAACCGAAAACATTCGAGTTTATTTCAATATGAATATACGCTTCAATTTTAAAGTAAAATTGGAAGTAGTTTAAAACACTTGAATGCGTATAGTACAGCAATTTAAAACCTGACCTACGTACGTAATCGGAAGAAGTTAATAAAGTACTTAATACTGACTTACTTACTTATGCATATCACCTCGAGGAGTGATGGCTTTCCCCAGCGATTAAACGCCTCTTTTCAGTCTCATCCTAGCTGATATCATTACTACGGTTCGCCGTGGATAACAATTGAGCGCGCGTATTTCTGTCTCAGATACGCGGACCAGAATAGCAGCGGTTCGATACCGTCCGCTAACGAGTCCGGGGAACCGAAAGCATCGAGTCCCACAACGCCTCCGAACGGATCTCCGGTTACCAGAAAGAAGTTACCGGGTGGACGAAAAACACTGGGCAGGCGGGTAGGTTCAATCGTCCACTGATTTTGTAATTAGCAAGGCTAAATATCGAATAAATACTATCCGGCAGAACTGGATAACTAGAAAATTTTCAGCATTTCTATATTAGATTAGAATTAGAACTAAAGCTATACAGTTTTATCCAACTTGGTCTAGAATTACAATTATATAGCTAGACATTTTCCAAATTATATTAGAATTGGAACTGGCTACGTAGGTTTTTCCAAATTATATTCGAATTAGAATTACTGAATTCGCGAAAAAACAATTGGAAATCGAATCAAGTTCAGTTCGTATCAAACCAGAATTCATTCTCATAAGCATTACAATGGAAAATGTCTGTGCAGCGAACTTCGCTCGTTTCGCACTATGTGACCATACAGTTCTCCTGTAGAATTTTCGGAAAAATCAGAAATTGTATTGAAATTAAATTTAGTGAGTAGAAAAATTTCGAAAATGAGATTGGAATGAGCCTAATTATAAAAGTAGAATTATCTAATAGCCCATGTCTGCTATCCGGGTACAGTCTTGGCATTTGAATCCAGTATTTCGGTCCATATCCGAATCCATGGCCTGCGTAATATGTAGCCTTCTGATACAGATTGAGCTTCTGGATCGTAGGTCAGCCCGTAATTTTAATATTTATTTGTCCAGCGGACATGGTATTGGCAGTTTAGTGAAATTTTAATTAAGGCGGGTGTACTGTATTTCAACTCCGATTGACGTCATAATTTAATCTCGTGCGCTGATTATGAACTCTGAATATTGCAGCGATGTCAGTCACTGTGTAGCTATGCCGGCAATTAAGCAAGGATCTGGCGGATTTATAAGTCTGAAACATCGCTCTTGGGCTGTCGTGCAGTTGCCGGGCGTGTATATCCCGTATAGCTTGCGGTGCGCGATGTTTTGCGGGGACCTTATGGGATTTTAAAATCTTCGGACGCGTTACGTAATGCCTCAAAATGTGAAGTTATTCGTTTACGAAAACACTGTATCGGTGTATCCTATCCGTGAAGTTCGAATCCTATGCGAATCCTATGCGGTCTTTGGACGATAGTTCACTTTCCACTTCGCCTCATCCCTATGCCACTGCATAACGATGAATCATAAAACGAAATCGCTGAAGTCATTGACACTTCGTCGCACAAATTTGAACTCCCGGTGGCCGAGGGCCGACTCAATAAATCGGAATTTGCGATCGTTTTTCCACTGCATATTTTTTCATTCAAACAAACCGGGTGCATGTTGTGTTATAAACACGAACATCGCATCCTTGTTTGCATCACTATGCATACAATCATGCGCCTTTGATTGTGATAGATGAGCAATTGAGCATGAGCTTGCGGAAGGAATTTTTCTTACGACAACTCGGCCGTAACATAACACAGCGTCAAGGTCGCCGAGAACGCGTATTGTAGGAGGTCTATCTGCTAAAGTGTATTCTGTCAGTTTAAGAACGCCACTATATAGTAGTATATTATTACTATTACGGTAGTTTTGGTGTCGGCCCCTTTGCGTAAACTTGTTAAATTGTTTTGGTTGCGTTACCGTTGGTCGTGTGTGGAATGGTCAACTCTGCGCACTGGTATTGTGTCGTCATAATGGGTAGCAGTGAAGTCGAATACGTAAATAATACACACATNCCAAGTACTAAATTCAACATGCCGATTTACTTTGTGTCATATATCACAATNCACACTTANATTTGGTGAAACATTNATTTTCCANTTTATTAATACAACATNGATGNATCTCGTCCCNATGTCANAATNNCNAAGTACCGAATTAANATGTAGGCTAACCGTCATCATGTAGCNATNTATTCGCTTTGCTGGATTTATAAACCACCGCAGGNGCNGACCTGTGCGTCTNNTACAAACCTCCGCGNATGTTTATTAGACAGTTTCGTANCCCATAATTTGCNGTAGACGCGGCTTGTATCGTCTGATACACACAAGCCGTTAAATTATATGACACCTCGCCCGGAGGTACGCNCACTTAGCAATANCGTAAAAGACGATGATTCAATANACAGAAATTTGNGTGNCTGACCGTAACCTGTAACAAAGAAGCAAAGGTTNTCCCATGTATATTATACACCGATNTTCATGCTTATTACGCTGATANAGTCCATTTCGTGTGAAATCTCATGCGGCAGTGTTAGCCTGCGGATTACGCGGGAGCTTACNGCCGCATTAGCGGCGCAGTTATTNCNGAAACTTCAGCGTGGGCCGATAAGCCTCCGAAAAAGNAAACGATGTAATTCGCGTACGCTGGCCGNAAGTCAGAGTACGACAAGGTGAAAATGTTCAGCTTTTTCAAATCAGCTTAGAATTAGAACGACTGNACTCGCCAGAACTAGTGGAAATCGAATTAAATTTTAAATCGGAAAGAAATNCAATAAAACCATGACCAGTTCATATCAATCCAGAGTACATTCTCATGAACAGAAGAATGGCAAATGTATGTAAGCCAAACTTGGGGTCATTTCACACTATACAGTTCTCTTCAGTAAACCAGAAATTATACTTGACTTAATACTAGAGCATAAAACCGCTTCACTAATTAGATGCTAATTCGTTCTAATTACTTTAATTGAGCAACTGGAATTATCTACTTCCCCAAGTCTGCCGGAATGCATCCGATTCTCTCTTGCAGTGCGCGGTCGGCCTCAACACCGACACGGAAATAGACGCTGTCCAATCCAAACTGCTGGAGTCACTGATGATATCGGAAACCAGCACCAAGGACAAGAAGAGGTCTCTATTGCCGCCGACCATGCCTCAAGTGCCGTACGTGGTGCAAAAGTGCTGCGCCCACATCTTGAAACACGGTACGGCTTCTTTGGCGTTTTGAGTGCTTTTGGTATTACGTAATGGTATATACGACTATGAATTGCATAGTAGTAGATTTTAATATAAGGAGAAGTCACAGCAACCTTGTGATATTAGCCATTTGATCAAAGAAACAATAGGCTACAAGGCGAACTGTACTTCTTCCATCAGAATTGGTGTCAAATTCATATGTAATATATGGGCTAATAGTATTAATAATATTACATCTTGATTCTAAGCAATTGTAAAGATCAAGACATGTAAATAAGTCTTACTTCTCGTTCACACAGTATGGGAAACTTTTTTTCGGCGTAGCTTTTTCAACAGAATTTTCAACCTTAAGTAATATTTCTTTCAAATCCAAAATTTTGTACTCTAATAACTACACTTTTTTGGGTTGGAATTGAGCCAAATTTTGTGTATTTGGAACAATCCTACTCTATGAGCATGGAAATACGGTCGGAGTATTTGCAGTCAATAAGCGGCGTCACGTAGCAACCAAACTGAAAACATATCACAGTTCAATCTTCGGTGTGTTTGTAACCGCCAAATTCACCGCCACGGATCATAAACAGGTATCCCAAAATATTAGCGCTCGCTCCGCGAATCTCGGCGCGTTATATTCCCAACATGCTGACAGTGCGTCACTTGTTATGTTCCAATTGATCCAGTGTCGTTTTCCCTTGAATTTTACGGAGCAGCGGTCAATACTACGTTTTGTGCGACTACATTTCTCTTACAAATTACCCCAGCGGACCTTGTCGTTCTTGGTATAGAATCTCAGAGTAATCTCATCAACAGTCATCAATAACTCATAAATCCTGAGCTGTGACAGTTGTAGTATTACCGTGACCGCAGTACTGCAACGGGTTACATAACAACCGAGTGCGTGCAGCGCGTATCCGTATTTGGTTCGTACCTTTGTGGCTTCGTTAGAAGTGAAATTCCTTCAATGCGACTGACTGATCTTTAAAAATATTGCGGCTACCTATTGAATGGGTATGACGATGCAGAGTGACTATGAGAATTGAATTTCAGTCATGAAGACGCGGTTGTGGAATGATATATGTAAATAACCCAGTTTATGTGGTGCACTTAACGCACTGTCGTGGTATTGCTTGTTGCATGCAGTGCGGGTCAGTAATCATAATAATATACTTCTACTTTTCGGGTTTTAAGACTTCTTCCACTTTTAACAGGTTTTTAGGCAAAACTACTCACTTTTTGCATGTTTAAAGTAAAAAGTAGTTTTGAAGACACCCATGGAGGTTCATAACTTCAATATACCATTGAATAGTATATTCATATTGAAATAAACCCGAATTATTTAGGCTGACAATGATCGATAGTTTTGGGGTGCGCCCGTATCGTTTTTTTATTGATATCGTCATGACAACTGGGCTAAAGAGCCCCTGTATCACGGTAACTGATTGTATTTACGAAAACTGCGCATATGTGTAGTATCATTGGCTATTTTGCGATAGACGCACCTTGAAATTTCAATATTAGCCGCTAGCCACCTCTGATTAGTTGCTAAAAGTATGCGTCTCGTCGACCTAATCTACCCTTTGAAACTATAATTACTTGAGTATCTGAGCTTCATTTCTACGAATTAATCTCGTTTTGACAGATCTTTGAAAATGCTACTTCTACTTGTAATTGAGTAGACATTTCGGTCGATACTTCTACTTCTACTTGAGTAACAACGCTGACTACTTTAACCACCTAATGTTGTACGGTGGTCACACGTGACCAGTCATGAACGAAATTGGGGTAAAGACGTAACCCGACTGCTTACCTTGTCTAGTGTGTTCCCTCGCGTCTCGGAAAAAGTATCAGTTATAATGACAGGAATTGTTTACCATAACAGCAAATCCACTTGGATTTGTATAACTGTAGATTTACAAATAACAATACGTTGTGGAGTGCCCGCCTGTAATACATTTCAGTTCACATCATTCCGTCACGGATTGCCATCGTCATTTTAACGGCCCCTTGAAGATAATCTTGCACAGCTGCGCGCCAATGTGCAGAGCTTGTCAGCGCATTAAATCGAACGATTCCTGCAGAGCCAAGGATCAACAGACACAAAAGAGTTCGGGACCGTGTCTTAACCGCGTAGGCTTTATCACATAACCGTTATTTTCTCACGAAAGAGATGAGTCCGCCTTGATTGACTTCGCGGGGTTTCTAAATCGACAGTGTAACGCCTCATAAAATTAATATAGTTCAAGTGGCGTCGCCACCGCAATCAAATTAAATCGCGTCTGTCTGCCTTTAACTGAAGCTAGACAAGAGGGAAGCCGCTGTGAACGTATAATCGCTAGTGGTCGGTTAGTGTTTATAGTCCGTGGCCATAATCGACCATTTACCTACCAGGCCGCAAAGTTAGCAGCAATACGTGCATTAGGATAGGTATCGGCGTAATTTCTTTCCGTATTGTGCTGCGATAAAAATATATTTCCGATAGAAACCCTGCGTAATCTCATTGCAACATAATGTATGACCTAACTTGAGTCCAATGTAAATTACCCTCAATTATGGAAAATGACAGCGATCAATATGTGTAGAGGATGATCGATCATGTTGATCAGCTTATGTATATTCTCCGCTGGCTCTGTGATACTAAAATTCCAAAATCCTCATCGAACATTAATATCGAGCATGGGTCTTGGACAACACGCACACAAATGAGATAGGTAATTAGTCATCTGTGCGTCGTTTACTATTGAGACACTTTTATAGGGTGAGGGGTATCGCTAATGAGATAGGCCTAGGGATCGCTGGACCAAGACAAATTTGCACGCTCGATTAAGCTGTGTTCAGAGGCGTACATACGACAATTTGGAAGGGGTAGGAAATTCTGAATATTGAATTGATGTCGTAGTAGACTTGGTCCATGGAAACACGAGTCTGCGATTAAATATAGCATGTGATACTGTAGTATGCGGCATTTGACTCATACAAATGTGATTAGGGTTAAGTTTAGAGTTAGTTTGGGTTAGGGTTGCTGTTACTTTTGGGGGTAGGGCTATGATTATGGTTAGTTTTTATGCATTATGTGTCACATGCTCAAATGACGCATGCTCATGCCCATTGCTCAACTGTCGTTTTCCATTGTGTCTCATGCTCAAATGCTTAGTAGTTGGTATACTGTGGCGTAACTCACGAAAATGACGTCACGATATCTAAATGAAATTCAATTTTCTGAGGGTAAGGACGCATTTTTCCTCGCTTTTTGCAACTGCTGTATTGCGTTAACTCCTGATTATTTTTTCATTGTCAGGTTTGGACGTGACTGGCATATTCCGAATCGCTGGCTCAAAGAAGAGAGTGAAGCAGGTGCGATATATCTATTACTATGCGCAATTACAGCCCGTCGCAATTATCGCCCCCCGTTTCAGTTGCGCCAAGAGTTCGACCACGGCGTCGACGTGAAGATAGACGAGGACTATCACGCCCACGATGTGGCCGCGCTTCTGAAAGAGTTTTTCCGGGACTTGCCCGAAGCGCTGCTCACCAGGGAACTGTACCAGGCTTTTATATCGACAGCGAGTACGTTTGCTGCGAATGTTTGGGATTTTTTCACTTCCGCACCTCCACTGCGACAGATTTTGAAGCTAAATGACTGCGTGTTTATGAAATTTTGTCATCTATACAGGGTCGTATTTGAGCCTGCCTGCTATGTGTAGTTGCTGACGACAAGATAATTGAATTCTTGCAATACCTTTCGTTGGTACTTGTAATCTAGCATAAAACCTTACACCAGCGCTTCTGAGCTTCAGTAATATCAGTGAAAACTTAATCTAACGCTTAGTAGATCTAATGCTATATAACTTTTAAGCATGCAAGGGGAAACAATGCTTTCCAGAGCGACCAAAAGCACTTGAAGTAATGACCGAAGTTACTCAAGTAGCTTAAGTCGTTTAAAGCTGTAACGCCAGGGCGATTGTGAGCTAATGGACCGCCAAGGCGGGATCATAGTGTAACAATATCGTTTTGTTTTTCGAAACTAACTATAAATAGTTTCAAGTCATTCAATTCAACATACTATACTTTCTAGTTTTTATTTTGCCAGGACATAGGTAGTTAATTCATTTCTGTGCCTTGGCGATATCTTGACAATACATATCGGTATATCTATGCCGTGAAAATACACAGCCCTGATTTCGCATCAATTATACACGCTTCATGTCTGAACGCCGTAAATACGGCAATTTATCACGCTAGTTTGACTGAGCGTGTCTTGAATCGGCAGTGCTGGTGTTCTTGTTCCCCCGACATATCATAAGTATCGAAAAACTGTTTACTAGCTCGAGTCTATAGATACATGTTTGTATCGATATCAAACCTAGAGATTTATCTTGCACTGTTCGTTCGAATAAGCTTCGCAGCATAGCAGTGTTCGTTGTATTCGATAATATCACAGTTTTAAGTCGTAAGTCTTGCGTGAACTCTTCCAATTTTTTGATTGAGATCGCGAATAATTTGAATTTTGGCATACTCTTCGAATTTCTAATCGGCGAAGCAAAATCCGATGTATATAAGACTGCTAAAAATAATTCGTGAACACCTAATTCTGTTCGATATCCGACTCCATGTTGCCCGTTCCTGATCATAACGCAATTTGCTTTTAGAACTCCCGCAGCCGCAAAGACTCGACGCCCTGCGCAGCCTGGTGTGGTTATTGCCTATGCCGAATCGCGATACGCTACAGCAGTTACTCAGTTTTCTGGCCACTGTCGCCGAGTTTTCTGAGGACAGGCTGGACGCTACTGGAAAAACGGTGATTATAAGTTAGCTAGAGCTAAGAGACTTCATGTTATACACATTACTCGTCCACAATGATGAATTAATAACTATAGTTGTCACTTTCTACATGGGCCATTGGGCCTACTTGTTAATTTTGTTGGGAACCATAACCAGTGAGTGACCAGCATGTGAGCAACGTTTGTATGCAAACATGATTGATTTTATACGTTCGAATCAAAATCCTGTTCGGATATTTTTAGCTTCAAATTCGACTCTAGGCCCCAATCGATAGCTCGAATTCGGTAATAACTCAAATTCCGTCAAATCTCGCATGGATATGGAACGTTACTACAAAATCCTCAACCGCACGTATTCTGTCAGATACAAACATAGTGCAACGCAGTCACACATTAATCCCTATGTAACATATAGTGCGCAATTCTCACAACCAACACAGCAACATTGATGCACAGATAATCGTACGCTAAGACGCATATCAGTTTCTTCAACCGCTGAAGCGTCCGTAACAATGCGTAATAGCCGCACACCACATACGTAATAATGCGACATCCGACCAGTAATCCCAATGCGCAACGTTATTACTATACTCAAATCTTTGTGATTGCGTACGCCAAGGGTCGGCAACCTACGGCCCGCGGGCCGGATCCGGCCCGCCAAGCGAAATCGTCC
>ATSW01006543.1:0-10847 GCA_000444245.1 Botryllus schlosseri
TGAATGAATGAATGAATGAATGAATGAATGAATGAATGAATGAATGCATGAATGAATGAATGAATGAATGAATGAATGACTGAATGAATGAATGAATCATTGAATGGATGAATCAATGAATCAATGAATCGAATTGAAATTTGGAAATCATACACAATGAATGGAAAATCAGGTACCGGATAATCACTTTCAATCCGAGTATGAAAACCGGTGTGGTTATCGCTTCCTTCGTGCGTTGCGTAATGACGCAGGGCTCTGCAGCTGATTGCTAGCTGAGCTCAACGTGAAAAGTTTTTGCAGGTGCTTTCGATTTTTAAGTAACATTACTATGCATGTGCGACTGACGATTGTTGGTTTTTCTTAGTGGGTATTCGCCTTTGAACGCAAGATGGAAAAGCGAGTAGCTGACAAGTATATAACCGATCAAAACTGGGATAAGGAGGAGGATTCAGATGAAAATGCGGGAACCGGAGAATTCAAGAGAGCTAACGTAGATGCACTCAAAAACCGCGTGATTCGTAAAGCGAGGAGACGTATGCCACCAACTGGGGAGAATAAGGTAGGCGCCGCTGCATTGGGCCGATTATACGGCGTGCTAACTTGAATTGAACACTTGTTTCCGTCCTGTTAATCCAACCAGAGTGGAATGTCCACATTTTCCGGTTTTGCGGGGCTGAAACCGAATGTTGGATTTGATAACAACGCAGCATCCAACTCATTTAAAGGCTTCACTATGAACAGTGAATCTACAACGTTCAATATTTCGGTAACTAAAGCGCTAGAAGCAAACTCCAATTCAAAGAATGCTGGTGCCGATGGCTCAATAAGGACTGAAGACACTGGTATGAACTATAGTGAACTCTATATAAGACACATATATAAACATTGGAAAAAAACATTAACATCCCGGATGTCATTTTCCCGAAACCTACTCTTGTGTGATACTCAGGATAGGACTACTCAACTCTGTGGAACTTTTGTCTCGCATGTTTTTCTTCTTCCATATGTGAAGGCCAAGATGCAAGACTGCGGTCCTAGGAAATCTTTTTGTCTGAAACTGGTATTAATTTTATTTTTGTTGCTGAATGGTTGCAGACGGCCGAAGAAATTTGATTACTAACAAGAATTAGGCAAGGGTACAAACTTTCTATGTCATGTGTCAGCAGTCATTGAGTAATGGTGATAACTTAGAGATGATAATATATATCTCATGTGACCTTGTAATTCATGCGAACAAATGTTCATGCCATATGCCAGGCTGTTTCATGAGGTGGTATGATGCTATTTTTTTTTATGGATATAGCATATGTCTTGCCAAAGTAAACAAAGCTGTTAGATGGTAGCCACTGTATATTATAAATATACAAAGGTTAAAAATCTTGGGAAATTTATTAATATTTTGTTTGCTTGATAAAAGTCAAACGGTTTTGTCTTCCAGGCACACATATATATTATGGATATGTGATTATTCGATGTTCATTTATGTAGTACAGTAAATTATGAAATTTGAATTTATAATCATATCTATTTAGCTCTTGCAAAGTCGAGTGAGGCTGAAATGGAGATATCTCAGAATGCAACGAAATACAACAACCATTTAAGCTCATTAAACAAAAGTGTCAGTAACTGGATAAAGGTATGGTTTTGCTTACCTATTATTTCAAGATTAAGGTTATAGTCGCACCTTATCATTTCATCATAGTTTTCTATCTTGCACTAATAAAATGTGAATCTACCGATACTGTATAGTACCTGATTAGTTGTCTTGATATTATTACCATGGTCAAGGTGTTTTGCAAGTGTTCTGGATTTTAATGAATTGTTGTGTGATTCAATAATTTCAGAGCCACGTGGAAAAGAACCCGCTATGTGACCTGAGCCCAATCTTCAACGATTACAAAAAGTATTTAGCTGAAATCGATGACAAATATGGACACTCAGATGCTGAAGGCTCGTAAGTCTTCAAGTCCATCTTATTATAGATATATATTTCCTAAATGAGCGTGAATTGTTTCGGTACCTCTTCGTCGGTAGTTTTCTTTCAGTATTTGTCCTTTCTTAATTCAGACAAGCGTCTGGAAAAACGACTTCTGATTCTCAAGAATCTGCATCCCCGGATTCGAGTCAGACTCTGTCGCAGCGTAGCGATTCTGAGAATCGAAAATTTACTCTTTCCGGGTTTGGCTCGCAAGAACAATCAGGGGACAAAAAGTCAGAATCTTCAGTCCCTCCTAAGGAGGAGCCCAAAGTGCAAGCTATCACGCCAAGCTTTGCAGGATTTCAAACCAATCCCGGGACTAGCGGTTCGCCTTTCGCCGGTTTTGGATCGGGTGGTTTATCCAAACCTGCTGGATTTTCTGGGTTTACATTCAGTTCATCGATGGTCGCTAACAAAAGTCAAGATGCTCCCGGTCAGCAGGTGAGAGTGTGTTTAAGAGAAATCACATGGATATTGCGTGATTGCGTCGGGAGCTCTATCTGATGTAAATCTGTTAACGTTTTATTGTCGTACCGAATCTTTCATTATCTACACATTTCTTTGCACACCTTCGCGGACCGTGTGGTGTGACGTGTAAAGCGGTGGCACGTGTCTACGTTTCGAAGAAAATCTGGACTCTGCAGGCCCTGGAATTTGAAATATGCCTCGACTTTTTTAGTAGCCAACTGATTAAATGTCGTAATTTCAACATTGTATATTCTGGAATCTTTTTTCTAGCGGATTGTAGCTCTTTAATGAGTTTATTATCAAAAATTTTACAGTCCGCTACCGGTGACAGCGAAGAGTATGTACCACCGAAACCGGAATCAAATGTGGTTGTCGAAGACGATGCCTTTTATTCCATAAGGTAGCGCTTTTAACATTATAATTATTTTTCGCCTGTCAACAATTCTATTTTGAACTTCGAACAGGTGTAAGCTTTACTACAAGAAAGAAGAGTCATTTGCCGACCGAGGAATCGGACAGTTATATCTGAAGCCGTCCGGTTCGAAAACACAGATTTTAGTCCGGGCCGACACGGCCATCAGCCAAATTCTACTCAACATTCTCTTGACGTCTTCCATGCCTGTTCAAAGACAGGGCAAGAATTATATCATGATCATGTGCATTCCGAATCCCCCCATCAATGAGAAGCAGAAAGATGAAGTAAGCGATATGATAATGCTCGACGATGTATGTTTTCTAAAAAATAATCTGAACTTTATAGGTGGTTGCAATGCTTATCCGCGTGAAAACCAGCGAAAACGCTGACGAACTGTTTGGTATTCTGGAAAGTAAGAAGAAAGAGGAAAGTTGATCCCCAGATCCGACCATTTTTCAACTGCGTGCCAACAGCTGCTGCTAGCTACCTATCTGCTGCGTCCAGTTACAATACGTGGGAATTTCAAGCATGATTTTCTTACGTTAACCAATATTTTTTTACCCGTCGCCAATTCCTTTATGGTTTGCTCATGGCGGTTTTTCAATACATGCGACATCAGTGCTTTTAAACGGTGGTAGTCAATTTACAAGACAATGGTAGAGCCAGCTGCTCTTGTAACGAGGCAGGAGACTGGACTAGTTTGGATATGCCCGATGGGAGTAACTAGACAGGTTCAGATAGCCTACATATCCGAGACTCAGCCAAAGTCCAGCCGCTGGGAACAGAAGTCATGGAGAAGGCGGACTGTTTGGTATGGGCATTGGGCNNATAAAGAGTGATGGGGACTCTGGTCATAAGATGATGGAACGCGGATACCAGGTAGGCGGAAGACAGGAACACTGTGTAAGACATTGAGATGTAAAAGAAGTGACAATTATGGGCTGGGCATAGATTGAAAGCATGACAAGTAGATTTTGTCCACTGTGCCATCGTTTTTGGAGATGTCAAGCGAGGAAGAAATTGCTTTCGATTCGTTTTCCCAGTATTTGTGAAGTTTTGGTAGTTATAAACTGGCAAACATTGGTCGCTACTCGTAACTAACGCTGTGCACCACATCCCTTCACTGTGCACTGCACACCGAGCAGCTTCTTTTGTAGACAAGTTGTGGGAGAATGTAGGAAACTAGGAATTCAGATGTTATTTATTCTACAGTTTGATGGTGTGGGCTGAAAGAACTTAGCAGACAGTCGGAACTCAGTATTGCATAAAAATATACAGTAGAAATGGTACACATCTGTATACCACTGCACTCCCGACACACATTTGCATCTCTAACTCCCACAGACAACTCGACCTGATCAACTATTTATGTACGTCCTTGAAGTTCATCCTGAAAAAATACCCTCGTCTCTACTGATGCTTCTGTGAATACCTTGAGTGACACCACACATACAGCGCCATAACGTTATGATTGTGTCTATTATTATGAAGTCATCAAAAAAGTGTCAAGATAAAAAACCGATGTTATGTCAACAGGATACTGCCTGGTCCAAGGCAAACGTCCAACTGGTCCTGATACTCTGTATACAAACGCTGAAAATTCAAGTTGGATCCGATAACAGGTAGAACTTCATCGCGAAGGAGGCTTCGTTTAAATAATCCCTGCACAATACAAAAACACAGTGATAAGACAACACCAAATTGCGCGGTAACGTTGATTTCATTTTACCAGAACGTAGGGCTTCCAGTTTGTGGTGGTGGATGTTTTCAAGCGTCCAATGTCTTTTGACTTCACGTAAGTTGGGCCCAGCATCTCATCACAAACTTCCCTCAGTCTCAGGTCGATACCCTCGTTAACTAAGTGCCTGTTGAAANTTTCGGTTTACTGCGATTCACCATGCTTAATCACACTCGACGCCTCACCTTACATACGTCAGTAGCCAGTACTTGTATTCTTCTACCGAATTCAAAGCGATGCAAGTCTCAATCTTTCCCTCCAGAAACGCCAAGGCAGAGGAGCGTTGCGTGGGTGGATTTGAATGAAACATCTTTAACGCAGTAGCCCCGACCCTGTGCACGACATTACAAACACATCAAAACAGGACAAACCCACCCTGCTTACTGGGGCCGGGCGAAATCGAGTACTTGGCCGACTTGATTCCAAATCAAGTACTATTCTTTCACTCGGCTTTTCGAGTACCACTAGAGGTAGTCTGGAACGAAGTACTTCTATTTTTGATGGAGTAATCAAGTAGGTTTCGCCGTTTTGCACAAGTTCTCAAGTGGTTGTGATGTTAGAATACTTTCACTTCTACTTCTAAATAGCTGCTAATGCTACTAAGTACCAATATTGACTATTTGGTCAATTCCGCCGATTACATTACCGGTATGGATTATCAAATCAAACTATTTACACTACATTGAAGATAATTTGTTAATTTTCGACGAAAATTCGGCAACTACAATGCCAATACGAATCTAACAATGAAATTCAGTTGCGATAACACCAATACCAAACCAAGTAAGTGATACCAAAGTACGATGATATAGGCCTGAAGATAATTTGTTAATTTTCGACGAAAATTCAGCAACTACAATGCCAATACGAATCTAACAATGAAATTCTGTTGTGATAACACCAATACCAAACCAAGTAAGTGATACCAAAATACGATGATATAGACCTGAAAATACGACGTCAATAAGCAAAGAACGGCAAAAACCAATGTTAGGAACTCGTTACGACTGGAAATGTACGCAACAGACATTTGTTCTCACCCGGATGCCTTTTTCTGTAAAGCGTCGAGGACACCCTTCGGAGGACTGTCAGGCAAGGTTGACTTTAATCCCGAGGAATGATCCATCATTTCGCCTGGGCTGTTCACAAGAACCCTAAACACAGGAAATTGTTGCAGTGTTTGCTGCCGGGTGCGCACAGGCGACATTCACATTAGGACTGGGCAAAATCAAGTCTACCAGTGTATTATACTTTGAGTCAAGTAGCACTTGTCATGAAGTCATATCAAAGAGCTTCTTGGAAGTACAGAACTTTAATATACAATTGAATAGAATATTCATATGTCATATTAATACAAATAAGCATAAATACCACACAAGAAAATAATTTCAGTTACATACAACACATTAGATATAATATGGTATTTTGCCGACAATATTTTTAGTGACAATGCTGAGGGTTAACCACAACTTCAAAGAAACTTCGTTTCCACTAACGTCAGTATCTTAATGCTACGTATTTTGGAGGACGTGATATGCCTGATAGAGGTTTCAAGGATGCCATGGTGGGAATCAAGTATCGCAACTACACTCACGGTAATAACATAATTCTAAATAGAAATGGGGTCTATAATTTTTTATAGTACTCATCTTCGACTACTCTAATGCTAATCACTGCGCACAGCCTTAATCCACACCCACCATGCCAACAGGTCGAGTGAAAACGTGTAGGACTTCTGATTGTCCAACGTTATCAACGGACTTCCCGATTCCGTCAACTCGCAGAGACTGAGAGGCGACTGACGCTTGTCTTTGGGGTCGCCGGCGGATGGTTCTTCGGCCCCGCCGTCCTCCCGGGACCTCCTACGCTCGGCGTATCCGTCTTGGCTTGGCATCAAATGCGCGAAAGACCGATCGCTTATGAGACTCGTCATTGATTTCAAGTTCCTGCATCGCGGTAATTGAGTTGAGGCGAATTAACCAGATGCGGTCAGCAATTAAGGTACTTCCACTCTAGCAGAGTGCTTCAGTAGGTTTCGCCTACCTGGCGCTACTTACATCACTGGTTACCATAGGCGCTGAACTCAGGTATGCTAGGTATGCCGCGCATACCTAGAAATATTTTTGGGTATGCGGCATACCCAGAATTCGGCTAGGCCTGTAACTGACTGGCCGGTGAATTGATCTATTTAGAATTAAGCAATGTATTTCGTACGGCTGCTGAACACTCAAGCAAATCAGCAGCAATACATTCAGGCGCGTAGCAAAACCCCGTTCTTTTGAAATGACCATTCTGATGCTACTATTCAGTTGCAATTCAGTTAAGTCGTATTTTATCAGTGTTTTGCGCGGCCACAGCCATTTACCGAGAAGCGTGTTTCCAGTTAGCGATAATCGTTTGTGCACAATGTAACGCAACGCGATCTCGCGCTGAGATGATTGATGATTGCGAAGTCATTGATTGCCGCGCGCTCTGCAATCGTGGCTGGCCTGTGATTGTGATGTCAGACTGGCTCAGACATTGAACATGAACGGAATTGATTGAAATACATAGTGATCGTGAACAGACAGCAGCCTAATTGATTTTTATTAACGCTAATACCAAAACAGAACGATCAGAAAATGTCTTGCAGGCTCTTGATATCGAAAACTTCGGACTCCCCTGAAATCAGAGTGACGAATGGAAAGAGTCCAGCACAGACTTTCCATTTGTGAGAATAATTCCTGTAACTTTAGTTAATTATCCGTCGCCAAAGATGCGTATTCGTTTGTTCTCGAGGCGAGTGATTGAAATCTCCTGATTGTCGGCGCGCGAGTTGGCGAATATGTTGCGGGAGATTGCGAGCTCGCTAATTGACTGCATAGTCGGACTCGCTAGTAATATCATAGTAGCGTGATGTGTCGTAGTAGTGTCGAGTATCACGTGCGAGTCCGTTACACAAGGATGCTGATCCAATCGATGTATTATCGGCATTGGTGCATGTACTTAACCATGATAAACTGATGCTACCTTGGTAAATTTGAAATGAGTTCAATCAATTCAGCAAGCGGCCGGCTGGCTGCGCGCCTGCTTGATACTATCGTAATTTTGTCACCATATACAAGTGACAGGTGATATTGAACGCTTGCGAATCGGCTCATTTGTTAATTCTGACGCACTATGAACTCAGCCCTTTGTGACGTCATCTATCCCGCATACCTAGGGAAAATTAGAGTTCAGCGCCTATGCTGGTTACGATTTCAGACTAATGCCAGTAAACAGTTTTCAGTTTAGACAAAACTAGGCCTAGAATATTTACTTTTTGCTTGCTTGGAAATCGCTGCTCCTATTTGTACTAGATTTTAAATTTACGGACACTCGCAACCCCTTCACCAAATCTGCGTGTTAAAGCTACTTAATCGAGAACTCTTCAGAGCTTACATTTTCTATTTCCAACAGGTCTGACACGTCTTGGAAATTTCTACTACCACTTCTAATTGAGTAGAACACCGACTACTTTTAACCCCCCTATGGAGTCAACGACGGTACCACGCTTCGGAAAACTCACCAAACATTGACCGACGCGTTCGTGCAGACTACCATCGCGTTCCAACCCTTGCACTTGACCTCGTAAGGCTTGCCTCGCAGGCATACTGTCGAGAACGTGCGCCGTCCGGAGCGCGAGGAAAACAGTTGCACAGTGGAGTCGTTGCATGCGACGCAAGTCACGTTCCTGCAATCGATAAAAGAGTCGCAGTCATATCTCGCTTGTAATGCAGACTGCTTACGCCGACCCACGCTCATTTCCGTCACTAGCCGAGATGGTTAGCATTGAAGTGCTTCTATTTTCTTACGAGTACTCAGATACGTTTTGCTCACTTGCATCACGCACTCGAGTGGTTTTAGACTACTTCCACTGTTTTAGAGGCAAAATTACTCACTCACTTTTTACACTTTGGATTTTTTAAAGCAGTAAGTAGTTTGTGATGTTTGCATCACTTTTTCGAGTGAAATTATCATGACAGGACAAAATAGCCTGTGTCGCAGTTCGAAATAACTGAATGTATTTTGGAAAATCACACTATTTGTCATGCAATTAGTTATTTGGTGTTAGTCGCAAAGATACAACCTGAAATTTCAAAAGTAGCCACCACCGATGAACTGCTGAAAGTACGCGGCCACTCGACCGGATATACTTTTCAAAGTACTTGAGTTGATTCCATACCTCTATTATCAATTTCCATTAGCAGTAATGATGACACTTCTAGGACATCACCACTTTTACTTCTACCAGAGTACCGACGCTGACTACCCTGGCGACTACACAGAAAGAAATTGTGTCCGGAACACACCATCAACGATGTGACATTTCAGCCGGAAAAATAACATCTATGATATCTATCCCTAAAACCACCTCCCACAACAGATTAAAAAAGTGAAAACAGAATCACTTCTACCCAAAAACATATCGAGCACACGCAGGCAAAATAATTCAACCTGCTCAAGGCTCGACTGCCAAGTTTGATACCCCGCTCTGCGTTATCTGTGTCACGTACTTGTTACAATCCATCGCTATGCCAGGCGACGATATCACCGTCTCCCACAATACGATTCGATCTCTCGTGGCCACAACTCTGTGCAGGATAGGCGCGGATTTCCTTTGACTATTCAGCGCGGCGGGGTCGTTGTGCAGCTTCACAGTGATTGGATCCTCTTCTGAAGTCTGTTCAGTTAAGCGCAATTTGTCAGTTTAAAAACGGTAACGTACATTCAATTGGAATAAGCATGCGCGTTTTTTCGTTGAAGCTGACTGAGTATCACCTGTGATGACGTTCACAAATTGCTAGGTACAACCGAGTCTCAAGCAAGCACAAATTCCTAAAATGCACCCACAATACGCTACAAGCAATTTTACGAAAAGCTATCAGCTACTACAGCGAAGAATGCATAACATTTTGACCTGGCCTCACAATTGAACTATTAAAATATTTTCCTAGTAAAATAATTATTCCAACCAGTGGAACCAAAGTTACTACAATAAGCATCAATCTCACTGCAGGAATGCCTGGAACATGTTTGGTCATGGCGAAGTGACGAAATTTTCCACTCTAAACACTATTATTTTATAAAGTGGTTGAGATTTCAATTTGCACTAACTTCACTAATGCCGGTCGGAATTGAGCCAAATTTGGCGTGCTGAATGTATTTTAGGCAAATTGCTGAATGTTTTTTAGGCAAATTGACAATTAATTCGCATTGCAGATGAACTAATGAAGTTTTTTTTTCTATTTAACTGCTCTATTGTACAATCTACGTCAAACGAAACTAAGCGATAGCGATACAAACAGCAAACCTGAGCGGATAGCAGTTTGGGTATTCTCCTAGGCGGCAACTTATGAGTGGGAACCGGCGTCGGAGGATGCGCGTTCAACTTACTCAGCAGCGACTGCAAAAACACGAGTTTGCGTTCAAATCTTGTTGGAGTACGCGCGTAATTACACATCACCTGCTGCACGGGCGTGGAATGACGCGAAACTCCGGGCGTCACGACGTTGTCCTTCCGCACACGCTTGGGTTGTTTCGGCGATTCCGCCGTGCCGGTCTCGTTGGTTTTTCGTTTCGCTGCAAAACCTGAATGACAAGATACTGGACTAAAACCAAAACATACCAGAGGCGATCAGTAATAAAGTAATTAAACATTTTCTTTGTATTCAATTAGTTTTTGCCATTATCAGCCGCTTACTGTAGTTCTAGTAGCTACTATTTTGGACTACTTCCACTTCTACTTTTCAGGCAATACAGCTTACTTTTTACACTTTAAATTTTGAGAAGTAGAGTAGATTTGAGGCAAGTTAGCCTCGCTTATATGAGTGACATTTTCATAAGAACCAGGTCCACGTATTATAGTAAATGAATATATTTTGGAATGCGTAAATGATTCGAGTCAATTTGTGTGTTGACTCGACTTGTACTCGAGTCATTATGCATGACTCAACCAAGCCGTATGACTCGCGACTATGACGGCGAAGACAGACATTTCATTGTAGCTTCGAAGAATAGTAAAGTCACCAAAATATTGGTATTTCGTCTATCAGTCCTGATACTTGAAAAATATGGCCAGAAACTGTTAGAACTGGGAAAAATTACGATGTTATGAATGTGAGCCAATTTATTTCACTCGAGCAGAGTTGGAAAATGTGGGTTGAACTCAAAACTGAACACAATGACTTGGACTCGGGCTCAGCCCTCAACCCACAGACTTGGACTTG
>ATSW01006545.1:0-11196 GCA_000444245.1 Botryllus schlosseri
GCTTGGCGGGATTTTGGTGGAAGGACGCCTCCAAGTCCAGCCTCCTGCGCTTCTCGGAGATGAAGTTCCGGAAAAAGAAGGGCGGACTTCCGAGATAGGAGTGTGTCGTCTCACACATTTTCCCTGCCACGCTTTGTGACGTCACGTCTACACTTGTAAATATGGTTTGTTGTGACGTTAACACTTATCTCATCACCGATGATTAGTGGGCTAAAATTTAACACTCTTTCTGACGCTTTTTATTAGATACTGTCCTGTGCTATCATTTTCAGAAATTTTAATTCATGGGTGATTTAAAAATGTTTAAAAAATGAGTGATATAGCTAGACAGCGATATAGTGTCCTGTTCCGGTGATATTAAACTGCATTTGCTTGGCGCAGGCGTTAAAGCAGCCTAGGAGCACTATTCCAAGTTTCCGAATAGTTGGCTCAGACGAGGTTCGGACGAGGGTCCAAATTCTTGCATTTTGTTGCCAGGCAATATTTCTATACAGCCATTGTTGCAGGAGCAATTCATTCATGAAGATCGGTAGATTCGCTGTTACCGGCACAAGTCTTTCAACCGGGGTTGTGACCAAGTCACAAGTTAATTTTACTTTTATAGTTTCGACTCCAGTCAAGTCCGAGTCATGGTGCAGTAGTGACTCGGGTCCAATATAGTAGGGTTACCATATTTTGGAAATGTGGAAAGAGGATACTTTTTCCAAATTTTCAGAGCTACAAAACTGGACTAAAATCCGGGGAAAATGGTAAAGTATTCCGGACTTTGTGGTCAGTTGACTAAAAGAAAGTCACTATTCTGGCTCAAGTCCCGGAAATCACGTCGGAGCGTTGCTTGGCCGCTGATTTCCTATATCTCGGTCCAATTTCCACCTACATTCAACGAGATGTCTAAAAAAAGGGACAATTTCCCAAAAAATAGGACATTGAGGCGTCCTCCGAGGACACTTTCAAAAGAGTGAACATAGAGGACAAATCCTCTTAAAAGAGGACGTTTGGTAACCCTAGTGCTCCATGTTCGAACCGAGTTCAACTCGCTTTTTTGAAACTTTTGGGTGGCATCGAAGGCCTCACATTTTTAATGTAGGCTACTTATTTTTATATCTCTGGACATGTTCATTTAAACACTGGGCCTATTTTTCAATTTGTCGGTATCATGATATTTGAATAAGTCATATAGAATGTGTCGAGTCATTGCGCAGCACGAGGCATCGTTGTGCCAAAATTACGATCCGTCAATCTCAAAGTCGTTTCTACAGCGAACACAAAATGAAGATAGATATGTGTAGAACCTTTGTAATTTAAAATTCAACCCAGAACTATACTCGATCACATCAGTAGTAAAATGGTATAACTGGCAAAAACGTGAGGCATAGGCCTATTAATGGAAGCAGTCTACAAATCTAGTCGCAAAGTACATAGTGCAAACAAATAATCAGTCAGTCAGGTTTATTAATATTTTCATCGTTTCAAAACATCACAAGACTGCGATACAATGAAAAGATAGGAAGGTGTCGAAACAACTTGGAGTAGCCATTAAGATCAGACACCCACCTTAGCCTAGGCGAAGTAAATAAGAGGCATGCACACTGAATGAAAAGTAATGCAGAGAATATAAGACGCAAGCGACAAAATGGGGTGGCATGTGGCGGAGGGCGAGGTCGATGTTAGGTCGTGGTCCGGTAATCCTGAAGACTGGCTAGTAGGCCTATAATATCTACTCGAGTAGCCAAAATGAACGAAAAGACCGAATTTTGATCCAACTAGATGTGAGAAAATAACGATCTGGACACAAGATGGCCGTTGTGGCCGGCCATGAGAAAACGGTTATTCATGGCCGGTCGCAGAAAAATCTATGGCTATGTAAGTGGCCACGGGAAAGCTGAGACCCCTATCGATAAATCGTTCCACAACTGCTTAAAAGATCCAAAGCCAAATGACAATATTCTAGTGAATTCAGCTTTCCACGTAACTTGACTTGACGATTCAGCGAATTGAAAACAAAACACAATCAGTATCAGTTTATTAATATTGGCACAAGACTGTGATACAATTAAAAGATAGGAAGGTTTCGAAATTAGACGCCCACCAAGCGTAGGAGATGTAATAAGGAGACATGCACACTAAATGAAAGTAAAAGAAGATAATGTAAAAGGGCAAGCGACCAAATGATGCGAGGTGGCATGTGACGGACAGCGGGATCGAGATGTCTGGTCGAGTGGTCGTGCTCCGGTAATCTTGAGGGCTGACAATTAAATCCGCGGAGCTCTTTTACACATAACACGGTTTAAGAGCCGCTGGTTTATACAATTATATTCATCGTGTACGTTTGCGAGCGCAGGAAATGTTCGGGGAAGATACTGAGTAATAGGATACGGATACAACTCTTCCAGATCAAGTTCCCGTTTCTCAAATTTCCAATCGATATGCACCAGGCTGAATTCCAATTTTATCATCATTGGACGTATGTGCTTAGCTCGAAACGTCCTGAAACAACCATTTCGTTAATTGGCGTTGAGCTCTGACATACATGGATTCAAACAAGGCGCTTGACCAAGTGGGACGTTGGGGTTATTACCAGAAGCGTTTATTTGTAGTTCTAGTGTTGACAACGTTGCCCGATGGCTTGACGTCTCTGCATTTTCGCTTCACAAATCTAGTTCCAAGCCACCGATGTCTGCTTTCGGAAGACGTGGAAAAGGATCTTGCTAAGGTAACTATCAACGAAATTAAGGTACAGTAATAATGTATATCGGAAGTTGCAAAAATGGAATCGCAGTCGGTTAAAATCGAATTTAAATATCCTCGCCCTGGCTTGATTTAAACCAGTTACTGCCGAGTCAGCGTACATTACATGGCGTCGAGAATGCGGCATTGCGAATCTGCAGTTATCTTTGCTGATCACTGTGTTCATGTTCATTTATAAACGACTTGAAAAGCGCAATAAATGGATATTGCTATACATAGTCTAATCAAGGACAGATATCAATGCAAGACGAGGAGGGATTAGACCTTGATGAGAGGCTTGTGGAGGAATGAACTGTTATCGTGGTGGAAAATCGACGCTGAATAATAGTCATGGTATTTCAGGATACCTCGGAAGCTGCTGATGAAACCCTTCGATTATTCATCCCGGCAGAGACGGATGATACGACAAATATTACATCAATAAGCCAATGCGATATGTTCGCGAATAGAACGTATTCGACATATGGAAAATATCAACTATCAACAACGAACTGTCGGAAGGGAATGTATTATTACTTGAGCCCGCACCATACTACGGCTGCTGCTGATGTAGGACATTTTTAATAGTGACTGGAGTGTGTCGAACTTGATTGCTTGATTGCGTTGTAGTTTTCTATGGTGTGTGATAAAGACTGGCTGGTCGCTCTCTCTGTCGCCGCGGATCAATTTGGATTACTTTGCGGTAGTTTGCTGTCTGGTCTTGCTGACAGGTGGGACATTGTCGTCAGCTTTTTATNAACTGAGTGTGTACCTGTACAATGTAGGCCTACATAGGCTTCGGCTGATGAGATTCTAACTGCGACGTCAGCCGGCGCCAGCCGTAGGCTACTATAATTCAAACTTAGGCCTATTGGTGCGGATGTGAACAGTTTCATCTCAATTCTGAGAGTGCAGTGCTGAGAAATTGACCGGGAATATAGAGTAATCTGGTTAACTGGTAATTTGTTGCCATTGGTTGACCAGAGGGCTGGATAATAAACGATCCCTAGTCGGAATTGAATAGCCTACATCATTTTAGGCGGTCATAGCCTTTCAACCGTCTCCTTGAAATGTATTCTTGTGTATACTGTTTCAGCATCACTCGAATGTTTTCATTCAGATTCGGGAGGCGCGTCTCGTTTCTGGTCAGCTCAACCTGTTTCGTGACCGGGGTTTTCTGCATCTCGCTGTCGTGGAATCCTGCCGTCTATGTTGCATTCAACTTCGCCACAGCACTATTCCGAATTATATCGTACGGAAACGCGTTTGTGTTAGGTTTGTGGATGTACGCAATAATTGCATCGTAATGATCTTATCGGTTTATATTATACGCCAGTATGAACTGTTCCTCGGTAAGTCCGACAATATTTTGCGATCTGGGTTTGTTAACGGAACCAACCAAATAGCAGTAGGCTACTACTCCAGTCTTTCAAATTCCATGACATCGCGATGAAGTGAGCGATAGAGTCTGAAGCACAGCTTGCCTATGAGAGACATGAAATATCAAAGTATTCATCATTGGCAATAAAGTTAGGGTCACCAACCTACCATATTTTGGAATCTGGAAAAGAGGGACACTTTCTTTAAATCATGAAAGTCAGTTTACCGAAATTGAAAACATCTCATAATTACTTTAAATCTTGTTGTGTTGACTAAAAAAAGTAAAAATGGTCATCACTTTGGCTCGACTCCCGAATTACCCTCTTTCTGCCTATAGTACTATGGTGTTGACTAAAAAAGGTCAGTTTTCAGATTGGAGTCTCACGTAGCCCGTCGCCTATCTTTTACGCCAAAATGTAACGTCTTTCGAGGTCATTTTGGGACATTTTATACTAAAAAGGAGGACTTTTGGCGGAGGGAGGACATTTCTTCAAAAAGGACAAATCCTAAAGGAGAACGTATGGTAACCCTAACTAAAGTACAAGTGGAAGTGGAAGTAACGACAAAAATTTTCACAGAAATACAAGTAGCAATAGTGATCTTCATGGACGACAAAAGGAAGTATATTCTAGGCCTAGTTTTGCGTTAAGAGAACGCAAGTAGAAGTGAAAGGAGTGCAAAACAATCATTTCAGTAGTGCAAGTATCACAGAAATAATTCGTCATTCAGCACCTCTGAAAAGATGAGAACACTATGTTCCACTTCGAGAACTCACCGAAAGCCTGATCGATCGAACGACAATAAGGCACCCTTCAGGGTCGTTACAACTTGTAGATACTAGATGACTTGAAACGTTATTCTGAAATAAGTATTTCCAGAATAGCTACTGCAGTTGCTTTGAATACGGTTAGATTCTGCACACGTGGTGTCAATGCTTTTCTTTCAGGTACGGAAATGATGTCACCATCTCTGCGGAATGCAATCGGGACTTCGTTGTCGTTGATGTACGGCGTCTCCATTTGCCTGTGCGCAGTGTTCGCGTATTTTATCAGGGAATGGAGATGGTTTCTAAGATCGCTGTCCGGGGCTTCGTTGGTTCTATTGATTCCAGGATTTTGGTTCGTATCATACGATTTACTTGATCAGTATAGTGGCGAGATAGCGTGGTGGTATAATCCACAGCTGCAACACCAAGCCGTTGCGGTCGTGATCATTCAAGCATAGCTGATTAACTAATCAAGAGCTTTGATTTCGTGATTACTAGTCTTCTCGCCGTTCTATGGTCGCTGGCACGCCCACTCTACATCAGCTATGTCAAACTCATTTAGACATATCTTAAGGACTCTCCTGTGAGCTTATTGCAGACTCGTTGACGCTTTTTATCGATTATCTATAGCATGAGACGTGGATTCGCATAATTTTTGAGATTTTCCAAGTTATGGACAACCCCATGCAACACCAATGGATTACGGGGTCGAGTCCCACCGAGATCGACTCTAGGATTCCTTCATAAGCGCTGAATGTTTATCTATAGGCTCCTCCTATCCATCTCATCCGTGTAAGCGGTGTCTTGTAAAAGTCTTGAAGTGGGATTATGATTTTCGTAGTCGCGTTAAAGGTACATATTTGAACTTCGCACATCATCTATACCAGGGGTGGGCAAACTACAGCCCGCGAGCCGCATGTGGCCCACAGCACCTGTCTGTGCGGCCCGCGAGAGACTAAAGAAACTTTTTAAAAATATTGATAAAATGCGTACTAAGAATCGAATTAATGCAGGGACTTGATTAGACTTTTTCTTAGTATAATTCACCATTATAATTATAAGGCACTGGTTCTCAAACAGTGCGCGCGCCCCCTTGGGGGGCGCGAAGCTGAGCTCAAATGATTTTTTTCGTGCTCCGCGCGATTTACAACCAATTCATAATTATTGCTCTGTATTTAGTCTGAATTTCCTGTTTAAAAATCTCTCATCCATAGTTGTAACCTTCCATGCCATCAAACTATCCGTCAGGTTCGCTAGCATCCTGGATGGTTGCGTTTTGTGATATGACGATAAGAGAGCGTGCAATCTTTCACCATCATAAGGGGGGCGTGTCTTAAAAAGTTTGAGAACCACTGTTCTAAGGTAAATACTTCCTATATTATTTTTTATGTTTAATTTCTAGCGCGACAGCCCGATCTCAAGGCCCACGCAGTTTGAAAGGTTTCAACTGCTAAACATCAAGAAATCCTAAACGAGATTGACATAATTCGGATCACTGGTGTGATTTCAGATTGGCCACTCAAGTTATAATTATTTCAGTGATGTGCGTATAAAAACGATTCGCGCATGTCTTAGGTAGATTTGTTCTCTGTATGCGTAGAATTGGGGTATTAATATTTTATCTGCACATAGAAGCGTGCTTGAAGCTAACATGGTTATGATGCTATCAGCATTGTGTGTCCTGGAACTGAACCAAAAGTGGAATTAGTAAATCTATGAACAGATCGCTGCTCACAGATTTAAATTTCAATCCTGTTCTAAGAATCGGGACAACCGACTTTCATCTCTATAGTTTTGACAAATTGCTTATTGATGTCACCCAGCCCATGAAATCTCGCCACTATGTTTCTGACGCGTGTACGATATCATCAAAGCAATGTTTGGTTTGTTTTAAATAAGCACATATATCATCTCCATGTCCTCGCTATATAATCCAATACAAATATTGCGTTTTGGTTTATAATCCCAATTTTATATAGTGCGACCCGCGAATGGATTCAGATATTGAATGCGACCCGCGAGCTGAAAAGTTTGCCCACCCCTGATCTATACTGTTGTAAGTTGATAATGGTTGATACTCGAATCCTCGACTCGACGCCTCGATTCAGAATTTAGTCGTTCATGTTGCTCGGTTTTGCCCATCTCTTATAATAACATGCGATGTACTGCAGCCTCTTCCCTGAATCTGTCAAATGGCTCGTTCAACGCGGACGTCAGACGGACGCAGTCGAATTACTGGAAAAGATTTCCAAAGCAAATGGATACAGAAGATTTAACAAGGAATCGGTGATGAATGCTATTTATTATATATTACTATTCTATATTACTATGCTTATATGTCCGTGACTTCAATTCTCTAATCTTCTTTCTAGATGGGCTCACTTTCGCTACAAGAAGCTAAAGAAGAGTCTACTAATAGCAGCTGTCTTATTGGCTTCAAAACGTTATTCTGTTCAGGAATAGCCGTGAGGTGTATAGTTTTGACGTATGCTTGGTGAGTATTGCGTCGACACTTCGATAGGCTGGCTATATAGTGGTTGGAGAATATTTCCGCTAGAGTGTTTAACCATAGTTGTACAATTGTACATGTATAGGCCTACAACCAGAACATTTTCAGCTTTTTCAATAAATTATATTAGACTTCAAATTGGAACTAATAAGTTTTTTCCTAATTAGATTAGAATTAAAATTATTTCGCGAAAACTTGGAATTGAAACAACTTCATATGAAATCAGAGTTCTCATAAGCACGAGAATGGCAAATGTCTGCAGAGCTATAGCCTGGCTCGCTTCGCACTATACAGTTCTGAAGCATTTTCAGGAATACCAGAAATTAAATTAGAATTAAAATGAAAGCATAGAAATATATTACAAATCAGAGTAGAATTGGAATTATAGCAAATAAACCTTTCTTGAATTACAATATTACATTAGAATTAGATTACCAGTATTAATTAATTAGTTGAATTAATTGAATTATCTGGTTAACCAAGTCTGCGTTTAACAACATTTCATGCATCCAATTATTGTTTTCTGTCTATGTTGTATTTTTTCTATGTCGACATAACTGGATGCATTCAACGTTGGTCGACGCAAGTTTCTGAAATTTCTCATTCACTGGCGACTGTCCCTAAAAAGTGTCAACTCGAAAAGCCAGGGTTTTAATAAATTCACATGATGAATATAATAGGGGTACCATATTTTGGAATCGGGAAAGGAGGATATTTTTTACCAAATAAGAAAAGTTAGTTGATCAAAACTGAAAACAGCCGATTTCACTATTTTTGCTGTGAAATTTGAAGGTCGTCACTTTCGATCGAACCACGAATTTCCTATTTAGCGTCATTTATGTCCATTTCCACTCGAATCTCTCCATTATCTTAGCTGTAAAAGCTGTAGAGGAGATCGAATTGTCAAAAAGAAAGACATTTAGGCGTTCTCGGAGGACATTTACAAAATCCTGAAAAAGGAGGACAAATCCTCCTCAAGGAGGACGTATGGTAACCCTATGAATATGATAATGAAATGTATATTAAAGATATGTAGGCGTATTCAAAAAAGTTACCAAGTATTTTATCACAGGTTCTCCAGCTCGCTTGCGTACAGCGCCATATCTATATTTTCCGTTAGCTTCAGCAAAGACATATACATCAACATGGTACTTGTCGGATTGTCAGAAGTTCCAGCGATTCCTCTTTGCTGGTATTCTTTAAAGACACTCGGCAGGCCGGTTACGATGTGTTACTTTATGCTGATCGCTGGTATTTCATCCGGCATTTTGCCGTTCTTGCACGAAGGTATGTTGTATGTGTATCTGCTTGCTTTCTCATAAAGATAACAATTTATATTCTCTGGGAGTTTAATGTTTAATGTCTTCACGATTAGGCTGTTTGGTCTGGTTTCATCTTGGATTGAAGATTTAGTATATCATGAACATAAGAGAAAGATAGAGAGTCTTTATTTTCATCCAACCAAATTACATAACACACGGCAGTGATGATGGTACAGAAAATATGCATGCACAGTATTCGGTNTTNGGTCTTAGTTGGAAACGTGACCGAAACAAAGATGTTACATGGAACACTGGGGGTTCCCTGAGCAAGTCTCGGGAGTTCCCTGGAAGTCGAGACACTCACCCAACTCATACATATGATTTGTGATGACAAGTCCGTCTTGGCCATTAGCATGTTCATATGTTGAACTTGTTGCCACGAGATGTCACTATAGTATCGCATTTCTTTGCAGATAACTGGACGGCAAAGACGATATTGTCAGTGTTCGGAAAAGGCAGCATGTCAGCCACGTTCTACTGTTGTTACATAATCACCTTCGAGATCGCGCCAACCTTGCAACGAGGAACCTTATTCAGCTACTGCTCTGGAATCGGCAGAATCGGCTCGATTACAGCGCCGTTTATTATGTACAAAAGTAAGACAGAATTGATTATGAGCTTTTTCCGTTCGTGACTTTTCCAATATTTTCTTATTCTGAACAGATCCAAACGGAGCCGTGCCATATTGGGTTATCGCCGGTCTATCTGTGACGTCTGGAATTCTGAGTTTGCTGTTTTTACCGGAAACTAAGGCCATACACGTCCCGGACACTATTGAAGAATGCAGAAACAACGACAGGTTGTTGAGTATTTTGTGTTTTGGATGTCATTGATTGTGTGATGATTCAGGGTTGGACAATTAGAAAATTGTCAACTTTTCCAAATTCCATTAGAATTAGAATGATCACTACACAGTTTTTCAAAATTAGATTAGAATTTGAATTACTGAATGGGAAATTAAATTAATTCAGAATTCGAAAGAAATGCAACAAAATCATGTTCAGTTCATTTCCATGATAACGAGAATGGCAAATGTCTGTACAGCAAGATTGACCGTTTCGCACGATTCAGTTCTCCTGTAGCATTTTCAGGGGAACATGAATTAGAATTGGAATTAATATGAGAGCATAGCTGTCCAATAAGTCTGCAATGATCACGACATGGGATTGGGCGTGTCTGCACGGTGGTAAAATTTACCGACTCCTCAGCCCTGGTAGCCATAATGCCGGGCTTCTTAAGCTGGGGTACGCGCAACCGCCGACAAAACTTGAAGTGGTCAATGTTTAAGAATCCCTGCTGAGATGAGGTCACGTAAGGCTGTTCACTAAAACTTTTTCAAGTTTACCTGGCTACTTGATAAAACATGTTGGGTTTCCTAGAAAAACGCGTGAAATTATGGCACATACAGTAGATGATTGTCGTGCCCTGCTCGAAACTAGTTGTCATGCTAATTGATTGCGATTGAAATGTTTCAGAATAATCGGATCGCGGTGCTATAAATGGTTCATCAGCAAAGCTGCAAATAAAGCGGCGAACCCGCAGGAAAGCAAATATCTTTTGGAAAGAACGGAATGAAGCCTGTTTCGGTTCATGGAATCGATTCTAGCTTATAGAGTTGTGGTTACTGGGAGAATGTATTGTATATGTGTGAAATATTGCTGTAAACTAATATGTAACTAAGCTTTGGTCTCAAAATTTTGCGACAGCTTTATATATGAATTTTGTACGTAATCTCGTGAAATCATAGGTTATATCTCTGACAGGAGTTAATAAACTGTCTCGCGACTCAAAACATGAGTCCCAAGGGTATAAATTTGTGCCGCGACCGCCCAAAGCGATTGTTAAATTTCTTGCAACAACAAAATTTCTTCGCCCTTTGCGCGATAACCTGTGCTTGGTTTGTACGTAGACAGGTAGAGCCATTAAGCGAGACAAACGGAAAAGTCGTTACTACCATGGAGGGATCATGGAAATATACCGACCTTTGTGTTGCACAAATTGGTTTGATGTCATGGCAAGATTTGTCCGACATTGGTTCTCTGGAAAAGTCTTACTTGCGCGGGTAATGCTCGGTTACGGTGGAGCAGGGGGTCACAACACGCGGCCAGCGACCTGATTTGAAATTTCGAAAGAACGCTTCGTAAAGCATTTTGAAATAGTGAAATTGATTTCAGTTTAATCATACTGTTGTTGTTGTTGTTCAAAGTAAGCTCCATTTGTTCCTTAATCTAGGGTTGGTCAATCTGCGGCAGTAAAAGTAAAATTATGCGGCCGGGCACTGGCGGCCGTCAATACGCAGATTGGATTTACGAATCGACTCCCTATTTAATGAGAGGTTTGAGTTATTCTAGAAATTTTCTTCGCGCTAAGGCGCGGTTCATTGAGTTGATTTTCGATTTTAATATAGTGTCGTTTGTAATCTGAGCCCCACAGTAGAGATGCGAACAGCAGAGGAAAACGACGCACCCCAATACGTTCAGGCGAACTGAGCC
>ATSW01006547.1:0-18570 GCA_000444245.1 Botryllus schlosseri
ATTCAGATGCATATTCCGAAGATTCAGTTTGCATCTTCATCATCGACGAGGATGTGAACACAGAGGCTGGTTCTTCATGTCACAACAGCGATGGTAAGTTAAGGTACCAATTTGAAATCCATATGAATCGTGTTGGTACTAACATAGCCACACGAATACTTCAAATAGAACATTGTGGGTTGTTTTGATTGACATTAACATTGCTCTATTGAATTTGAACTCTATTGAATCAGACAACTGTTGTTAACCATAGTTTTCTTGCAGCAAATGAAATTGCTGCCCTTTTCGTTGTTGATGGCGATGTGACGCTTTCTTCAGTTCCCTCGACAGACTTCAGGATGGAACACNAGACCGGTAAGTGTTAGCATACAATGATGGTGATGCAACCCACAGTTTATTCATTACTACATTCAGATATGCAAGATGAAACAGAGAACACAAAAAGCTCAACGCCAATTGTCTCGAAAAAGAGAGCCAGGTGTGTTGATGAAAAAAAATCATATTTTAACNATAATGTTGGTGATCAAAATGTGGTGTTCNGAAATGAGCGTCCTGGAAATGGCAAAGGAGCANCATGATATCAGAANGAAATATTTTAAATTACAGATGCATGTCAAGTACCAGAAACTGGAAATGGAAAAAGAACTGCAAAATTGAGAAAATACAGCAACGAATCGAAATAGCACAAAAACCAGACTTGGACAACTAGTTAATTGGCTGCATAATTAGAATAGTAAGTGCAAAATGCCAGTAATATAATTCTAACTTAATTTCTGGTTTTGCTGAAAATTCTACAGTAGAACTCTACAATACTAAGCGAGTTGTGCAGATTCAATTTCCAAATTTTCACATATTCAGTAATCCCTATTCTAATTTAATTGAAAAATAACTACTGTCTATAATTCTATTCTAATTTAAAAAAATATGCAGCCATAATTATCATTATAGTCTAATTTTGCAAAGCTGATTTTCTAGTTGTCCAATTCTGACTACAGCATGGGCTACTGGATCTCGTAATAAAAATAATTGACGAGGAATTGAATGTGTGGTTATTGGTGTTCAAACACGAGATGAAATACTCAAGACATTCCAGAGAAGTGATTTTGAACAATCTGTCTGCGCTGAAGTCGTGCTCGGTTGTGTTGTGCCGTCACGTTATCGGTGTCGCTAACCTCCAGGGTATATTCCAATGGATTTGCTCTGTCTTTGACCAATCTTCTTGGCACTCTCTCTTCTGCTAGGCTCTCTAACATCTGGAGGGTAGCAAGAACATTGAGGTATGGATCCATTGTTATTCTCAGTCGATATTGCACTATATTAATGTAGCTCTCTATTCTATAAAACAGGTTGTATTGAATTTTATGGTTGACCAAATTCTTGATAAACTGAAGTGAGGTTTGGCTGTCAACAAACAAGATTACCGGTACTCAACTGGGTAACAGCAGATAACTTTGCATTGCAAAATTGTAACATAAATGCATTACTATTTGTAAAGCACATTGCACAACAGTTAGATCCTTGCAATGGCTGAAATTTACTTCTACATTCCTGCAGAGCCAATTGTCATTGGTATGGAGAAATCAAAATCGTATGCAAATGTGTGTGTATGAACTCAATTTGTATATCTTCACATTGGTGAAGCGGCTATCATGACTAATGCATCAATAAACGGAAAATAAAATTCTATCTGAAAAGTATCTATCTAGTTCTAGATATCCCTGAGTAATGAGATAAATGTCCTGCAATATACGAAATTTGTAATAAAATGTCCAGCAATATACGAAATTTGTAATAGAGTTTCTGGCATAGCAATACCGGTAGACGATGATTTTGGTACGCTATTCCTACAATACCTCTTTTCATAACCTCAAAACGTTTGTTCTGACGCGTTCTGGCGTTCATAACCTNACACTGTGCAGTAGCAACAGTTTAGTTNGCTGCTATACGCACATGACATCAACTAAACATACATATCNATGAAGAGCGCATCTCTCCCTCATGACGACACAGTTNATATCACCACCGACCGAAAACAGCTGATTGCTAANGTACGTCATTTGCGACGATTTGCGTCAGTAATCCGCGATAAGACAACTCACAGGCGAATCCGTATCTGTACCACCCTTACAAAAGCCTAGAAGTGGACCGTGCTGTAAGTCGGCAGTTACGGAATAAAAATGAAGAATATCGGCCTGGTGTAAATGACCATAGTAGTCGACAAACACCACGAATACCTTAAAACAAACAAATGGGTCCGCGCGCACTCACCAACTAACTGCGCTGTCCCTCGGACAGTTTGAGATTTGAAGCAGAGGACAATGTGTTGACTTTGACCAGACTCTCAAATTCCACGGTTTTTCTGAAACTTTGACGTTCACATTCATTCGACTACATTTTCTACATTTGTAGAGTTGATTTTTTTCGAGTAGCATACTGAAATGATACGATCCTTGCTTTGCTACTATATCTAGTTTATCAACGATATTGAAAGTTTCGTCTGTAGAACGTGACATTTTTTAGAACAGCTGAGGTCCTTGGAAGCCAAATTGCCCGCTTCAAGCGAATGGGAGACGTCATCGCAATGGGATGAGGAGTTTGACTCTGAAATTGCTGATGGTATGGAGGGACAATGCGACGGAGAGACACAGGCACAATGTGATGAAGAGCAAGAGTCGGAACGGGAAAATATAGATGAGGAAGATTCTGACCATGATGGCGACACTGATTTCTGCCCGGAGACTCTTGGAGGTACAGAATTTCAGTAGGCCAATACAATTGAATAATATGTCCATATTGAAATAAAGCTGAATATATTCGGCTGACGCTCATCATGGGTAATCATCAGCAACCAGTGGAGACTTGGAAAACTTTGTATATCAGCAGTCGTATCACAATTTATGATGTCGATGATACTAAATTTTTAATAATCGAGCCGAGCAGATAGTTCCCTCTCAAGATTCCTAGTCAGTAGTCAATTTGACTTTTGTAGTTTTGACTCGAGTCAAGTCTAGTCATTTTCAATTCACTACCGAGTCAAGTCCAAGTCTGGGAGCAAAGGGTCGAGTCCGAGTCATAGTGTTAAGACTCGAGTCCGGCTCCTTTTCATAGTGTTTACTGTTCATCATCGAGTTCAAGTTAGGTTCAACTCACTTAGCCTGTGAAAAGTGAGAGGTCAGACTGAGTGTTTATGGTGAAACGGTCTACCCTGTTCTGATAGTATCGATCGAATTAGTGGAGCAGAAGCGGTAACTCATGGCTTGTTTGAAAGAAGTAATCTCCGTTGCAGTGAATAGCACGTACATATTCACACAAGGTATATATTGTGGAGTCTATAAGGAATTCAATTCAATTTATTGCTAAAAATTGAATGAAAAGTAAAAGAAGATAATATAAAATACAGGTGACAAAAAGTAACCAGTAACGAAAACTTGTCTATTTTTACAGCAAGTTCATCTCGTCTTCTTGATTATATACACGCTCGGCTGCACTGCTCTGTCTAGCTTTGGGAGTTGCTCGTTTTGCACCCTATTGAGGTCGTGCTTTACAGTATTGAAAAGTGATGATATGGAGTATTATACTAGGCATGCCCTTACAAACATGAATCAGCAAAACTTACTCCAACTATAAAAATACCATTTTTGGGTCTCCAACTACAAAAATACCATTTTTGGCATATTTCTGTTCAATCTCAAACCTGTCTGCCTCAGTCGCATGGTAGAACTATAGAATGGCACTGTGAAAACAACATGGTTTAATTATTCTGCAAATCAACAAATTGTTCTATGAAAAAAATCCCTGTCTCGTCTTACCCAGTGTCTCATCTTTGCCTCCTCTCCCCTATATGTTTTCTAAATCGACATATGTAATTCCATCCGTCTATTTTCCAGAGACGGACCAACCGCCCCGAAAGAAAAAAAGGCGATGCGATAAATATAAATGGGAGAAGATCGCCCCGGCAAGCCGCCAACAAATCGAGCACGACAACAAGCCATACGTCAAGTGCGGAACATTGCTCGAGCAGCCTTCTGCTTTGAACTGCTTCCTCTCGCTGTTTTCCGAGGATGCTCTACAAATCGTGGTGGACATGACAAACAAAAACTATCGACAAAATGAGAGAGAACGGGGTAAAAAACGAGATCCGAAGAAACGATATCATCAAGCTTCTTTTACCGATATCACCGTGACTGAAATGAAGGCTTTTATTGGTATGCTCATCGCGATGGGCATGTTGAAATTGCCAGAAGTAGACATGTACTGGCAGCACAGTTGCCCGTTAATCAGAACGGTAGGATTCGGCGAAGTCATGAGCAGGGATAGATTCATGATTATTTATAGGCACCTCGCTCTTTTTGATCCTGATGATGAAGTGGATTCTACAGATAACGAGGACATAGCGACTCATGCTGATCAACAATGTCAGACTGACTCACAAAATAGGTTAGAAAAAATTATGAATTTTTCTGAGATCATCCGCAGGAACTGCATCGAAAAGTACGCGAGCGGCAAAAACGTAGCCATCGATGAGTCGATGATACCGTTTAGCGGTCGTGTCGCGATTAGTGACCACCCTTCGTCATATAGACAGTCGATCAAGACCGGCTTGAAAATCTGGACTTTGATAGAGTCGCAAACATCATACGTGTGTAATTTTCAATTCTACGTGGGGCGCGATCCACATACCTACGTGAGCCGCAAGTCCGACATCGCCAGGGGTGTGGTGATGGGTTTGATGGAGCCTTTTTTTAACGAGGGCCGACATCTCTACATTGATAGCTTCTACACGAGCCCGGAACTGTTGAAGGAACTTGACAGTTATGGCACTTACGCGTGTGGCACTGTCACGCAGAACATTAACGGATTCCCGGAAGAGCTGGTGATCGACACGGCTGCAGAAAAATCTTACAGCCGAGGTTATTTCGATTGGCGCATATCCGGAAATGTCGTGTGTTACTCGTGGTTCGATAAGAAGCCTGTGTATTTCATGTCTTCCATACATCTACCCGATCAGGAGGGTGATGTTCAAAGCACGGGTTGCACAGTGAAAAGGCGTTGGAAACGGCAGGAGTATATAGAAATAGCGTGCCCCACTATTGTGAAAGACTATGACCGTTACATGTGCGCCATGGAGGACAAGAACCAGTTCTGCAAGTACTTTAATTTCAATAGGAAATGTAGGGCGTGGTACAGGAAAGCGTTTGCTTACCTTTTGGAGGTGTGCGTGCATAATTCGCGTGTCTTGCTGGAGAACATACAAGGAAAGAGCGTGAGAGGCGTCCCGTTCCGCGAGAGTCTGATCACGGCGCTTATTAGCGAATACATGACGGTGCCGAAACGTTGTGCCCCTCGGCCGCTTTTGCATTCTCTACGACATGACAAGAGTGTGTGGCATATGCCCATTTTCGGGCCGGATCACGGCAAGAAGCGTAATCGCTGTCGGTATTGCGCCAAGCGCAAGGCAGCCGCGAAAGCGCAAGGAACGGTTGTGTCTGGTTTTCATTCACTTTATTACTGCCAGGCATGTAACGTTCCTCTATGCATGAGCTCACGAGAATGCTTCCGCAAATACCACGAGGAAGTTGAATTCTGGCCTTGAAGTATTCGTTTACCATACAAGGACTGAGCACAATGAAGTACGTGAGTGATTCTGTCCTGAATCAAGTTTTAGGCTTCGAGTCAAGTATTTCTCGTTAGGTCGTCATAACGATATGTATGATATGAAAAGTTCAAATATGTACCTTTTATGCTACCACAAATACTTTGGTGACAGCTTTCACGTATATGTTGGGTTACCATACATCCTCTTCTAAGTAGATTTGTCCTTTTTTTGAAGTGTCCTCAGAAGACTCCCGAATGTCCTCTTTTCATACATCCTCCTTTAGGAGGATTTGGCCTCCTTTTTCAGGTCTTTGAAAATGTCATCCGAGGACCTCTAAATGCCCCCTTTTGAGATTTTGTCCTCTTTTTTGATAATTTTGGTTAAATGTTGGCAAAATGCGACTTAGATACAGTAAATCAGCACTGAAGTAACGCTCCGGCGGTTATTTCGAAGCTGAGCCGAAAAGTTGACCTTTCTTTTTTAGTCAATCAACTGATAATGTGAAAGTTGACCTGAAAGTTTACCCTTTTTTCCGTATGTTATCCAGCATTGTAAGTCTGAAAATTTTGAAAATGTGGTAACCCTACGTATATGTCATTTCAACTAACGAGCGCCGCTTAATATTACATGTTTTGCCTGCTGCGATGCGACCTAACGAGGTTTCAAGGCTCCAACAGTGGAAAATAGCACTGAATCGATCGTTTTCCGTTGATAAAGTAGCTGTTAGTGGCAAAGAGTGTATAATTTTAGTACTAAAAAGAATCATGTCTGCACGAATCACTAGAATTAATACTCGTTTCAGATTCGAGTACCCGAATCATTGTCTCCAGCCCTAGTTACTCAATTTTTAATCGTAACGATTCGAGTCTGTTATGAGAGATTATTTTTCCAAGCACCGAAATTATACTCCCCTCACAAATACAAGTTATTTTATGTATGAGAATTATAGTTTTGGTACTGCATTCTCATGGTGGTCCACTTGAAACCATCCGTGCACTGAGAAATAGTGATTTCCTTTCAGTATTGTCATAGAAGCGCTAGGAAATAGCTATGGTCTTGAAATAATGAAATATCTTCAAAGTAGTGTTACTGGCATGATTTTATTTGTGGTCGTGTAAAACTTGCATATTTGAACTTTCCAAGCCACGTAAACTTGCAAGTCGCCTTCCTGACGGGATTATCATCATGAAATTTCTGTAATGTTTGGGAATCTGCATTCGCTTCACACCAAATGAGAATGCTGTTTCTGTGTCTGTATATTTCAAGCAACGGTCAATTGCTCAATTTGAGTATTAATCATGAATGTATTTTCGGTTTGCCATTGTCCATGCACGATGCTTGCTTCGTTTTTTTTTGTAGGTATAATGTTTATAATCAACTTTATCTTATGAATTTTTATGCAGTGCAGCATCTCACAAGCGGTGGTTGGTAATGATATACTGCAGTTGTGTAGTGGTAGTCGATATACAGTATGGTTTGCCTTCTTGCGTTTGCATCACTTTTCTGAATGAAATTGACATCAGCACTGCATGAAACAACTGTTGCCACGGACTAATGGTAATTGAATATATGCCAGTGTATTCTACTTATTTCTAGAATCTAGATGCAATCATCATTTTGTGTTGGTCACAAAGATAAATCACGTAAAGCTCGAAAGTAGCCACCTTGATTAACTTATAAATGTGTGCGAGCCCTCGAACAAGCTAACATCAGAAAACTACTTTTTAGAATACTTTTCAGACCATTTGTTATCTAGTTCTACTCGTACTCGTAACTGAGTAGAGATCGATGACATTAGCATTATTTCTCCGTTCCGACTACTATGACTTCTTCTGCTTAAAAGTCTATGCACGGTATCCTTGCACGACTTGTACCATTCCAATTTGCAATCATTCATAACGGCAATGCTCCCCCTTCCCTAAATACTGGTGTTATGACATCATCGGGGCAAACTCGATCAAGTCTCGGCACAGCTGGTGACAAAATATTGAGTTATAGGGCCAGATTGCGGCTTGTTAGTTGAGAAGTGTTATTTTAAATCATACAGATGTCTTTTCCACTAACGTACGTAGCTTTGTAACCATGTTACAACTAATCGAGGTTTGAAAGTAAAAACAGTAAAAATGGTATCGGTATTTGGAGGTTCCCAAATTTTTTGACTCATTGCCCCATATCAAGTGCAAGATATCTTATAGCCCCCCTTTCCTAAATACTAGAGGTCATCGGTAGCCTTAAGCTGCTATTTACTCGAGTAAGTCTGCATGGATAGTAACTACGACGGTTTTTTTCGCCCGTCTCTCAAAATCCGAGGGGCGATATCGCCCACTTTTGGTACCACAGTCTTCAGTGAAGCGCTATTACTACACACACTCTATTTTGAATGTCTCGTTATTACGACTCTGTCTATTTTGAAGGTATCGCTATTATGACAGACACTGACAATTTATAATGCCTCTATTAATATCCTAGATATTTGAATGAATTGCTATTATGACGTTGTGACACTTGCTATTTTGATTTGCTATTATGGCACTCGCAATTTTGAATGTGTTGCTGTTATGATACTCAATATTTTGAGTGCCTCTTTATTATGACACGTTTTGACTGCCACGATCTTAGTGCACTCACTATTTTGAATGCGTTACTTGCTATTGTGACCATCACTGTCTTGGTAGTTGTTATTTTTTATGCCTCGCTATTCGAATCTTGCTATTATGTCACTTCTTGCTGTGAGCAGGAGCCCCCTGACACCTTCATTCGGGAAATGGGGCGATTTGCTTGCCACTGTTCGCTGTTGTCTCATTGTCGCATTAATTAGCGGGGTAAATATATTTTTAGACCTGAGTGTGGAGATCTTGAACTGAGGAATAGAGCGACGTTTCTGTTATCTCTTATAGTGATCCGTATCATCATTAGCCCTAAGAGGCATCCACACTGACTGAAAAGTAAGACATGGTATAAAGAAGGACAGGTAGTGAAAACGAAGTGGCATGTGTCGGTAGTACTGTCAGATTGCAGTACGGTAAGTTCAAGCGCAGAACGGGATTCGTTCAATAGATTCGCTGATCGTCAGATAAAGTCTTCAAATTATTTGAAGTTGCGTCATTTGTACTCTTACAAAACAAGCTGACCACTCCTCTCTGCAATATGAACTTAACGGAATTTCGTATTCCACCTGTTAGACCAGTATGGTTCTTAACCTTTTCTCCTCCAGCGCCCCATTTTCACAAATTGCCTCGGTCTGTCTACTATTAAAAATATTTTCATCGCGCCCGAGGACCACTTAACTAATTAACGAGATAATAATTGTATTCTCGATATTCTTTATCACGTCGAGGTTATTATAACCTCTGGTTCGAGCCCGATGTAGGCTACAACAACAATCACTGGGTTATAATTTTCATCTGAACAAGTTTCACACAATGTACAATGCGATGTAACGAACAGATAGGATGTCGAATGACGCATCAGTAACGATCCTGTACTCTAACATCCACCTCGGCCTAGAGTGCCCGATGTCACAGTTCTTTTCGATGATGTTCTTTTTTGAAGCCACGGTCCTCTCTACTAGTTCTTTCCATTCCTTGTGAGTGCTTTCTTTTTTCTGGGCTTTTTTGTCGGCGACAGGGGGGGGGGAGGAGCTGGGATGAACCTCCGATGAGAATCGAACTCGGTTCACCGGCTTAGTGCGCGCTTATCGTTACCACTACGCTATATCCCCCGCAAATCCCAAATGCACCTCTGCGATTCGCAATATGGGGAAGTCTTGGGTTTTCATTGTTTGTGTGACTAGTAAGTCAACTGAGAATGTGGTACAGGTCTTTGCTGATATTGAATTTAGTAGGCAACTGCATGCAGGTAATAACCTTACCATGAATTTATTCCAGACAAAGAAACTAGGGATGGTTTGAACCTCAGAAAGGTTCGTGTGAACGCGAACGTGAACCTATGCAGAGGTGGTCAAAGTAGTCAAAAAAGCTACTCAAGTAGAAGTAGCGACGAAAAAATCTACTCAAGTACGAGTAGAAGTACTTCTTCAAAAAGCAACCTAAAACTACTTGAAGTAGAAGTAGAATTGACTGACTTTAAAAGTACTCAAGTAAGTACCGTAAGTAGTTGTGAAAACGATCTTCTTGTACTTTCCGTTCAGTGTGCAATGTTCATGCATCCTCTTTACATCTGTTATGGCCGGATCCGGATCCGGCCCGCGACGGGATTTTGTGCGGCCCGCCGACAGTTTTCGGTCTTACTTGATGATGAGGCCCGCGTCGCCGTCTACAGGCATTTTGGCGCAAACATTTTCAAGCATGAACGATACTTAGTATCGTAGGCCCCGCATGAACATTAGAAAGACAAAGCGACCTTCCAGTACAAGTGATGTTCACCGCATGGACGTAGCCATGGGCGAATGGGACCATTCCCAATTTTTTCGAGAATATTCGTAATATTTATAAATAGTGGAATATTTTCGGGCAGATTCAAGCTAAAAAATCGCGCGCTTTGCGCGATTTAGTGTCTCCACTCCACGTACGTGTCTTGATTATCAGAATACAGTATCATAGATACACTAGAATAGCCCGAGGCCGTTGGGTTGCAGGAGTTTTCAACAAAGTAATTAATAAGAATGAACCCGCCCGAAGTGAATAATCTGCGATAAGCTCATGAATGTATATTCTTATTCCATGATCAATGTTCAAAATTATAATTATACGTGCTGTAAATTTTCGAAGAAACCTCTTGCTCATACACTCACGAATATCATTGATCAAATTCATTCATTAATGCAAAAATTTCCGCGCTTGGCGCGACTAGAAGCCATATTTACTCTCATTTTTAATCACATTCATATCACCGATTTGGGCTCGCCCGTGAATCGGTCGCCCAATCCAGTTATAGTTCGCAACTGCACGAATGTGTGCGTCTCTGAATTGTATGTACAAAGGGTAGTGTGGGTAGGATGGGCGGATCTGTGGCGCGTTCCCACGGGGGAGTTACCCTAAACTCATAAAAAATTCAGGAATCCGGCCCGCCTCATGCTCATGTTCCCCTATCCGGCCCGCCGGATGGAGAAGTTGCCCGCCCATGGCCTAGGCCAATGTGGGTGTCTGAATCCAAAGACTACTCCAAGTCGCTTCGACACCTTCCTATCGTTTCTTTGTATCGCATTTTTGTGGTGTATTGAACTGATAACATTGCTAATAAACCAACAACAACAGAGTGCAGAGTGAAGCAGAGAGCAGTGTTGGGATGACTCGAGTCAGACTCGAGTCACATTTTTCGTATGGCTTGACTTGACTCGAGTCACTTTGCAAAAATGACTTGACTTGACTTGACTCGACGCTTCAAAAATGCAGATTGACTCGTGACTCGAATCAAAATCCACGAGTCAATTTCAAGTCATCAAGTAATCGATGTCGACTAGATCGCCGTATCTTGTATAAGTTCGGATTGTTGACCGATCACTCAATGATTGTGCGTTTTACCGAGCCTCCATTGATGCATCACTAATGAATTGATCGTTAACGCAGTGATCGGAGCTTATAGCTTACGTTTTCGTAAACTTGCACACCTCAACCAACCCTCTTGCGTGCTATGGATCGAACGAATATCCTCCACACGTTAATAATTGTATGTCATGGATAATGGATATATATGTGGGTAGGGTATTGCTCCATATCATTTTGTTGAACTTTCTGATGCTTCATATATGCTATCCTATATTTTGGCTGATAATTATAGATCAGGGGTGGGCAGAGCTGGTTCAGGCGCGAGCCGCATATCAAAAATCGTTGCCTTAAAAGAGTCACAACACTAAAATTCATATATACCAATTTATTCCGTCACAAGGAAATGCTGCATATCGAATGAAGTTTATTATTGTGTGGTATAAGACGATGCGTCTCCACCTAGACTGTAAGGTGTTTGAAATCGAACTGATATGACGTCAAACAGTGCGGAGCACGGTAATCATAATACTTCGTAAATACGTATTTTGGGGTAACTCTTGGCAATTAAGGTTTTGGTGTTTGGTTTCATAATGACGTTTAAATTCTAGCTTTGTGATTATTATTGGGCGAATCCTGACGGAAAAGGCACATTGGCTTACGTTCAATATCACCGAATGCACATTGCACACTAATTGAAAAGCCGCAATCAAAGACTCAAAAGAACAGCATGCGGCTCGCGAGTCGCAGTTTTCCCACCCCTGTTATAGACTGAGGCTATACCGCTATAATTGCGTAGTTTGTCATTTCTACGTAGCCTATGCATGAGCGATAGAGCGCCTTCTTGCGTGTATACTGTATAATCAACTCTTTATTCGTTCCTCGATTCAGAATAAATGGGGACCTCATATGTATTTAAAAAATGCAATGACCCTGAATAACGTATCGTACTTTAAAAATTCACCTCGACTCGACTAGTGACTTGACTCGTGACTTGACTTGACTCGACTCGACTTGACTCGAGTCATCTTCAAAAATCGGGTGACTTGACTTGACTCGAGTCACCTTTGAAAATCGAGTGACTTGACTTGACTCGAGTCAAAATCTGCAGAGATGATTCGTGACTCGAAGGTAATGACTTGATCCCAACACTGGCAGAGAGTGAAACGGGTTTCTATACTTTTTAAATATTCTACATTCTATCACCCTATCAACAAGTTTTACAGTAGCAACCACGAATTTAGTTTTTATGATACAATAAACATATCAAATCACGACATTATAGACAACGATGTATTATTTACATAAATTCCATTGACTGGTTGAATAAGCACCACAAGATTGCGATATAATGAAAGGATAGGAAGGTACCGAAACGACGTGGAGTATCCTTTTAATCAGACACCCACCTTGGCCTACATCATGTACATAAGACGCGTGCACACAGGATAAAAGAAAAGATAGTCTATAAAAGTAAGCGGCAAAAGGAATGCTGCATGTTACGGTAGAAGTCAGACCATATGAGAATATCAACTCTAGTAGCCTAACCACCAGGCCTTATATTAGAGATGGCACAATAGCCTAGTTAATTCGGGATCTATGTTTGAAAATCGACTACAGTCTGTATTCAGTCGAGAAGCAAAGCATTACTAGTGTGGCGTCATATCGACAGACAAAGTGTTCATACTGCTACTAGCAGGCGCCAAAGAGTGTCCGGAATTTAAGCTACGACAAAATGGTAAACCTAACTGGACTATGTGCTTTGCTTGTCAGCATCGAAATAAATGACGCAGATCTACAATTGCCTTTGACCTTCGATAAACCGTCGAAACGTATCAGGGCCAACATTTCACTTCTTCGTGATAGTACCGGAAGCATTCCCGTGACCCATTAAAGCACAGAGCAACGTGACAAGTCGTGCAAAAGATAGTAGACCGGTGGACATTGAGCGTCGCCCCGTCGGCTTTGGCGGCCTTTGCGCGTTCAGAACAATATCGGCAAACCGCCCTGTATTCGCCGCTCTTAGGCAGATGCCACTCGCTTTTATCGTGACGTAGCGATTTCAAAATTGACCGAGGTGGGTGATTATGAATTGACACGGTCTTGTTCCTGTATCCTCCGATAAGCTGTCTGATCAAATCTTCTCTGAACGCAATGCCCTGCGATCGTCTCCCTCGTATGTTCTCCAGCATAACCCGCGCGTTGTGCACGCAAATCTCTAGAAGGTAGCCGAACACTTTGCGGTACCATACCCGTGACCTTCTGTTGAGATTGTAGTATTTGCGCATCTGGTCGTTGCCATCCACACCGCCCATGTGACGATTGTAATCTTTAACAACAGACGGGCATGGTACTTCTTTAGGCTCTCGAGATTTCCAACGTCTCTTCACCATGCCATTTGTGCAGCCATCTTCTTTAATTTCATCCGGGAAATGTATGGTAGACATGATGTACACTGGTCTGTTGTCAAACCACGAATAGCACAAAATATTGCCAGACATGAGCCAATCGAAATGACCCCGTTCGCAACGGCTAGCGCCAGTTGTTTGGATGATTAGATCTTTCGGAAAGCCTTTCTTGGTTCTACGAACTGTACCGCAAGCATACGTGCCGTTCTCGTATAGTTCATCCAACAGCGCTGGGCTTGTGTAGAAGTTATCCATGTAAAGATGGCGGCCTTCGTTCAAAAACGGTTCCATCAAACTCATCACCACGGCTCTTCCCAGTTCCATTTTCTGGTTTGGGTCTGCTTGAGGGTCTCTGGTCTCTCTACCGGCGTAGATTGCGAAATTTGACACGTACGAAGTCCCCGATTCAGCTAACACCCAAACCTTTATGCCGTATCTCTCCCTTTTTGCTGGGAGAAACTGTCTGAAAGCAACGCGACCTTGGAATGCAATCATCGATTCATCGATAGCGACGTTTTTCCCGAGAGCGTATTTTTCCATGCAGTTCCTACGGACCAGCTCGGAGAACTGTCTGACTTTTTGCAACTTGTCACGTCTGATGTTTTGATTCGGTTGGTCGTTCGAAGGCGCCTGGTTAGTCTCGTCTTCGAAATCTGCTACGCGGAGATGGCGATAAATATCGCAAAACCGGTCGCGGCCCATCACCTCGCGGAATCCCACGCATCTAGTAGCGGCGCAAGTGTTGCGCCAGTACATCGCTAGCGTCGGCATTTTCACTAACCCAGCCGCTATGAGTAGAGCTATGAAAGCCTTCATTTCTGGTACAGTTATATCAGTCCACGGACTGCTGTGGGACCGACTACTCTTTGGCGTGCTAGTAGGATCGCATTTAGTACGTGCATTTCTCATTTCATTCCGTTCTTTCTCTTTCCTGTGATAATTTTTGTTGGTCATGTCCACCACCATTTTGATTACTTCCTCTGAAAATAGAGAGAGGAAGCAATTCAAGGCGGATGGTTGCGCGTTCAGGGTCCTGCTCTTCACGTATGGCTTTTTGCTGTACACTAACTGTACGCGGCCGATTGGAACTGTTTTTCCCCAAACGTATTCAGTGCTATCGCAACGCTTCGCCTTTTTCTTCGGTTGCGTGCTTGTTGTCTCTGGGAAATAAATTGAGGAAACAAAAATGCATTGCGGCCGACAAGTAGTATTCGAGACCATGCAAAGATTTGGCATATAAGTCAATGACGAGGATCTAATTTGTTTTGAAGTACTGAAAGCGTTTTTTCATTAGTAGTAGCCTATATATGGATACCAATTCCTATATATTCAATGAAGCGTTGCCAGAAATATCTGAGTATTTGCATGATTTTTTGGCACTAGGCTTAAAATTCAAATCGACACCGAGTTGTTTGAGTGTGGAACAGGCCGACCAAGAATGAAAAATAATGGCGAGGAGCGGTAATTTCCAATTGACAAACGTGGCTTACGCGATGGTAACTATACTCAGCCACCATCTATAGTACAGGCCCCCCCCTTTGGTACGCGAGAAGGTTTCGAGTGGCCACGACCTAATATTCGAAATTAGTTATATTATCAAAAATGAATCGCCAAGGTAGTTTTTTCTCAACTAGCATCGCCGCGAAATTTGGGATGTTAATGACTACAATATCCGTTCCGACGTCAGGGGCCAGCCACATGTGTATTACCATAAAGTAGAATATTTCTCGTCAGGTTTATTCGACTTGAAATTTTTCTTCGTCCTTAGCTTCGCGCGATTTACTTCCATTCGATCAATAATAAAGGCATGTTGGTCTAAACATTCGACATTGATGTACTGTACATCCAGGCGCCATACAGTTTTGTCCTTATAAACTGAACCCAGCGGTATACAGAGGCGACCCGCAATATATTCAAATATCAATATTATTGACCTAATTCATTTATGACCTTTGGAAGGAGTTTTCATGACATAAATGTCATTGATAAAATGGGTCTTGCTTTCACCGTTATAATTAATCCGGCTCACCCCTATCGGACATTCAAGTTGCCCACACAATAATTCATCAATTGCATCTGGCCCTTAATTGACCGAAAAGGTTGGCCACCCTGATCTAGTAACTCTCAGTATAGGCAGACACTAAGTGATTTACCTGGCGACAAATCAATGTCTTCGTCATGATCGTAGCTCGCAGCCGTATTTCCAGACTCGGCAGCCGTCTCTGATATGGTCAGAAATGAGTCCAGGTCGTTCGTCGGAGACATCAGCCGCCCTGTAACAAAGTAACGGTAAGCAAATCGAATCATCTACCTACGGTGTAGGTCCGTACTCAATAATATCCGCCGTGATTATCGAGACGCACGTGGCATCAACGACACCTTATATTCGGCGCAGCAATATTGGCTCAAGTTTATAGATAGTCAGTAGTCACGTTGCAATAACGCCGATTGGCCGATAACAGGTATCAAGTAATCTGACAAGTTACGCGGAGCTATACATGATTTACCTACAGAAAAGTTAACTTCAAAGTAGCCTATATGAAATAAGGTCTTGTATGACAATTCACTCAACTAATAAGCTTTCATTCAAATAACTACCAAAATATGCAGATATCTAGGTGTAGCCGCTATATGCCGTTGACGTGTCGCTGCGACCCCTTGACACTCCCGCTGAGTGGGGAAGTGGACTTCGTGCCATTGTTACATCGCTTCTGTGTGGTTCTAATGGATTGTGGTGGAATACACCGTTCAGTTGAGCCTATTGTAGTGCATGAGTGGAAGGGACGTTTTGGAAATAGGATATTTGCTAGTCGAATTAGTTATTTAAGTCATCATCTCATTGCTTTGGTTACTTGTTTCAGTTTAAGTTCACTCAACATATATAAGCCGATAAACAAACCCGGAAGATACATTGACCAGTAACATTGTTTAGAACAGTGCTCTTCAACCTTTTTCGTCGTGGTACACCCTTTTAACGTTTACTCGAAACTCTTACACCCCTGACCGCATAACACACTGATTCCGTATATAGTAAGCCTAATCCAGGTGTGTGACAACCTTTTTGTTATTCAGGCCGCATTTCGATTACATATATAGCATACGGCCGTATTCCGGGGAGAGTAGTCCTGGCCCATCTGGAGTCATATACTCGTAATGTTAAATTGGTTACTGAGAGCTTCGCACCTCGGAGAGCCCTTGTGGTTTTCTATGCCATCACTGATTTCTTGACATTTACATTGCTTACCGGAATTAATCTTACTAACTGTAGCAACAGAGCACCCTCATAGGCTTACTATCTATGCACCAAAATCCCGAGTGTAAATGCTAGGAAAAGTTATCCGTGTTTCCTTTCTACCTGGAAAATTAATTTGATCGGTAATATTGGTTGCTTCATATATTACTGCCAAATATTCATCCAATCTTAGGCTACGTGATCAGATTAACTGTTAGAGCTGATGAAGGGGCGGGTGTTTTCGAACATTTTGGGCAGAAAAGTAATGATGCATCTTCCAATTTTAATAATCACTTTGTTACATGTCGTTCTTTTTGATCTCCCATCATGATTGTAGGCATAGTCAAAATATATCATGAAATCGCTCAACCGTACGAGGATAAACTTCATTCCTGAGACGCACACGATTCCGACTTGGTATTTTTATATGGGATGCATCATTTTCCTCAGCGGTTCGCATTTGTACGGTGGGGCTCATATTTCACTATTATAATAAAACACTAAAAAATACAAGTCACCCTGAATCTCGCCAAGCGTGAATAAAATTTCGAAGTTTAAATAAAATCTTACAAAGATTTGGGAAGCAATTCGGTAACTCAAGTTGCATATTGCGTCGCAGTGGAATCAAAGTGACTTATGTCCATTTTACACATTTTGAGTAAATTGACTTTACGTGAAGTTTTCATCCTCTTACAGCCATATATTGGCCCTGATTAACTTTGAATTAATAATACATACATAACCATGGCCAAAATATGTCCAAAATGTGAAAACTGGACAAAACACTGGACTGAAAACAGGACTTTGATTCCACTGCGACGATTGACGGTCGCCACACAAGTTAATTCAATTATGTGTAAAGCGCCGACTAATTATTCGTTCACGACTGCATGCGACCGTACGTCTGCAGGTTGGCAACCTCTTGTCTGTTGAAATAACGGATGAGCGAGGCTCCAACGTATAGAAAATACGAAATACTAAGCAGGGCTCGAGATTACCGGACCACCATCTATAGCACAGTAGGCTAGTGGTCAAACTTGACCCCTGCAATTATATACACTGCGCTTTTTATAAGCATCTCGTGCAGGAAGTATCAATTCAAAATGTCTGAATTCTCGCGGCGTTCTCCTCAACAATCATTGTAGACAGATTTCGCAAGTTGAACACATGTCAACTCCATCCTGAATCTACTCCAAAAGGACGAGGAAGAGCGTTTTCTCATGACATCACTAAAGAAATATCATTTAAAAGCTGCGTACATCTGGTATGAACTGAACATGATATTCCACATCAAGTCAACTCGTTCCGAAGAATAAACTTGCCTGTTTATTGTGGTAGCTAGTCAATGGTCCATTTTAATGCGGATCTGGTACTCCCCAGTACACTCCATCTGAGTGGTACACCGTTTTAAAGTCTTGGTACTGTACAGAGGTAGTCAGTAACGAAGTACTTCTACTTTTTGGAAGTACTCAAGTAGTTTTCCTCTACTTCTGGTACTTACTCAAGTAGATCTGATTTTCTCTACTTCTACTTCGTAATATTTTGTGATCTACTTACTTACTTTTCGATATTTTCCGTTTGTCAAGTAGAAGTAGTTTAATCTCCCAATACGAAAGATAGCCTGAGGAATTTTGGGGCTGTTGTCACGAAGTACCAACATTTAATATTCATATAAGTCAAGTAAATCACGGAAATTTTGTTGCGCTTCGCGCACAGTAGTTATAAAGTCACGAATATATTTTCACGAAAGTATCAGTGAATATAATTTAGGTATCGGATGGCTTGGTTCCGCTCATACCACATTGTCGCCCATATCAGATATTTCATCACAGTAGATATGGCCCATCATAACGTTTAAAACTACCGTTTCGCAATTTATCAATTACCTAT
>ATSW01006548.1:0-10375 GCA_000444245.1 Botryllus schlosseri
CCGCAACACCGTTCTGTGCGGCCCGCGAGAGTCTAAAGAAACTTTTTTTAAATATTGAAAAAATACATACTCAATATCGAATTAATGTAGGGACTTGATTAAACTTTTTCTTAGTATATTTCACCATGATAATTTTAAGACAATGGTTCCCAAACTAGGGTGCACGCCCCCCTTGGGGGCGATTAACAATCCAAATGACAAACAACGCTTAGCTGTTCAAGTTCTTGATTGGTAAGTGGCTTTCCAGTGCTGCCGCTAAAACGTGGGCGTGTAGCGCAACGTTCATGTTACCGGTGAATACTTTGAGAATTGAGAGGTCGATCAATATTTAGACTTTCGGAATCAGTGCGATAGTTGTAGTAGGTTTCTATCGGTTATTATAAAATCCGAGCTTTACAGGATGATTAGCAGCCCGAGTTTTTGCAGAGAAAATACGGCACCCACGACGAATCCCATGTAGTGAGTTCGTATTAGTACTATCATGACGACACAAATTTTCAATTGTGACGCAACAATGGATTGACATGTATATAGGAGTTACATAGGAGTTGAAATGGAAAATATAGGGCCAACTTGGCTCTTCAGACGAAAAAGGTTCCCAAACACTGGCCGAGGCCAAGTTGGGTGTCTGATTCCAAAGACTACTCCCAGTCGTTTTGACACCTTTCTATCTTTTCATTGTATCGCATATTTCTGGTGTATTGAACTCATAAAAATTGGTAATAAACCGAACCGACTGATCAGCACAAATTGACAATGTTATTTACTAATGGAAATTAAGTGATGTAATTATTGCAATGGATATGATTGAAATTTTTGACTCAGCCCGCCAGCGTATTTCTACTTTTCATACGGCCACGGGGCAAAATAATTGCCCCCCTGCTATAAATTAATAGGGCTGGGCACAATGATTTGAGTACTCGAGTCTGAATCGATTATTTATTCTAATGATTCGAGTCGATTAGAAAAGGATGATTTTTTCGACCACTCATATTATACGCTCCTCGCAACTGAAGTTAATTTACTACCAAGAATTATAGTTTTGATACTATTTTCCACTGAGGAAGCCTTGAACCCTCGATTGGCCGTGTCGTAGCATACGAAACATGGTACAAAGCTATGAACGTTCCTGGAAATAAAACATTTCCGAAGTCATGATCATCCCACAACATTTTAACAAAGTCCAATGAAATCGGAATGGTCGAAAAAATATCAAAGTATCTTTCATGTGACGGATAGCAGGCATTATGTTCTTTGTGGGGGCATAAAATATACATATTTGAACTTTGACATCGTACATTCGGTTCTGACATCATAATGAGTGATACTCGAACACTCGACTCGAAGCGTAATACGGGATTCAGAATCGAAAGAGTCAGGAACTCAATTTTTTCCAGCCCTCTAAATTAATCGTGCTCAAAACGACAATGTGTTGAAGTACAACACCATCAAAATGTCTTTGTCACACAAGACGAAAGCATTACAATGAAGCTTATGGCGTATCAGTGTGATTTTTGATGTTGGAAAACACATCGTGTTTTTGGGTCGAAACGCAACAGCGTGAGACCAATTGCTTCAATACAAACGATCTTATAAATATTGGGGATACATTTCGGAATAACGGGGTTTCAATTTTGAACCCTAACCAGCCCTGATCAAGCCTAATCACCACTGACCCACGATTGCCAAGACCGGCGTATAATCACGGATCATACGTTTTAGGGACTCCATGGAACCACTGAGACTGGATCACGTATCCCCTGGCGTTCCGTGGAACTCAGGTTAAGAATCACTTTTCAAGAGTAACTTTGTTCAGAAAATACTTCGTTTGGGCATTTTCATCAAGAAATTGATCCGAGACCTTCCTAGTTATGCTTGTCATCAACCCAAAACAGACCGCATCGAGCCGACTCGGTTCGAAATAGGCGCGAAGAATTCACGAAAACTACTGCACNTGNNAGTCTANGTGGCTGGCTTCTTTGAACGCGGCTTCCGTTTTTGAATTTCGACGGTTGCAGCCTTATACTCTGCGCTGTCTGAAAAAAAAATACACATAAACTCGCTGCCTTCAACCGGCACCGATTCTGCATACCCTTGTCCACGATTTTACGAACACCTAGGATTTTTTTGAACCCGAACTCATCGAACTCATTGAGGCTGCAACAAGACAAAAGAAATAAGCGGGACTTCGTCCAAAACTTGCGCAGGACCAGTCCACTTACGCGTAATGAAACCCGTACCGAACCCCGGGGGTTACGGGCAGCCTAATCCTTTTACTGCGCCGTCTTTGGTCTGACAAAAAGGGGTTGAATTCAGAAGCTCTATCGACCACAATATTTCCGTTCTGTCACATTTTCAACATATACGCGTCGCGCTATTTTTACAAATAAAGTATGTTATCAACAAAATTGCCTACATTCACGGAAATTCAATAACTTCTTTCTCTGTTCATCCCTCTTTGAAGGAGAGGTTCAGTGTTTTGGATTTTTGGCGGATATACGAGGAAAAGTACCCAACACATTCTGTGTTCTATCGTGTCGATTCATTTGGTGTTGACCTCATTTTTAAGTTAGGCGATATACTTTTTGGCAAAGAAATCCTTTCAGATGTCATTAAAATGTATTGGTGGCTATTTCGATCAAGAGTCCTAAAATTGATGCTAGCATAGAGATTTTCTTTGAAAAATTTCAGCGGGACTCAATATGAACCAATCAAATCGCCTTGGCTAACTCGTTTCATTGGTGCTATGCCAAGATTGGTTGCCAATTGCCCATTAAATGTTGATTTTTCCAAATCCCAATAACTCCGCTTCTATTGAATCAAATTTCCTTTGCATAGTTTTTGAAGACAGCTCAAACAATCTCCAAATTTTTTTTCTTCAATTTTTCATAATAAATTTATAATTAAAATTAGCTCTGCGGCAACTTATACCGGTTAGAATTGAACCAAATTTGGTGTAGCGATTTTTAGGGTGACCCAAAAATTTATTTTTGAACAACCCCATTGCACACACATATACAAAGTTATATCATTACCAAAACCATTACCTACTTCTTCCCATAAATTTTTCTGTATTCAACCTACATCTTAAACAGCATTCGCTCTACTACAGAATCTGTGTCGTGGAACCTTGTAAAGACACGGACAAGGACATATTTCGAATGCAGCTGGCCGTGCTTACCTGTATCCAGTGGTGCGGATTCCGCCACCCTTTTGTTCCCCCTTCTAGGTTTAGGCTGCGCACAGCTTTTCTCAACTGAATGAAATGATTCAAAAATCCTTAATAAAATACAGCAAACAGAATGTGCAACGGAGCAATTTGTATTTCTTTTCACATAATATTCGTTAAACGTTTTCAAATATAAATAATCGAGTATTCTGTATCATTCGAGCACTCGAATTGCTTTGCCCAGCTGTGCTCCTAGGGAACCAAAAGCCATGGCACACATATAGGCTAGTGTTTTCGCGGACCCCCCGAAGTTTTAGTTCAAATTTAGCTCAATTATCATGCAATCGTCACCTGTCTTGAGTAAATGATAACTGTAGGCTAGTGATCAACAGCAACAAAATGACTTTTCTTGAAAATATATTATACTATTTATGTAAGAATTGGGTTGACTTTTTATATTTCAAAGCGAATTCTGCAACCGCCCCAAGTTTCACTTCAAATTTAGCTCTTTTATCTTGTGACCGTTTTCTGTCTTGTCCAAATAATAACAATAGGATAGTAATAAACAGCAACGAAGTGACCATACTTGAGAATTACATCATAGCCTTTTATTCATGTAGAAATTGGGAAGACTTTTAATAATTCAAAGCAAATCTGAAGCTGAATGTTTTGATATGTTTGGTTGTGTCTTGAAAATTTGCTCCTTCGATTTGATATAAATGAGTATTGTTGGTGGCAAATGTAATAATTACGTGTAATGGCTCCGACGACACATTTGGGTGTGATTGCAACCAATATGTCACCAAAATTAACAAACAAATTTATATATTGAACATAAAATGTCAAGTCTCGTCAGTTTTATCTAGCAGCTCATATTGAAGTTATTATTGAAAAATTGTTATGTATATAAAAGAAGAAACGGATAGGCTATTTATAATGCATTTCGAAATCACTGTGATTGAATCATCCCACTTTTCGTTTTTACAAAATCCCCAACAAAACACCTCCATACAGCAAAATATTTGTATCAGAAGGCTTTTGGCAATTTAGCAATTAAAATGAGTCTGCACAGTAGGGTATGACAGGTATGTCATCTAAGACGGTTATTCTGTTTATGTGAATACTAATAGTGATGAAGCTAAACTGCCTGTTTTCTAATTTCAAGATGAGGTGATCAAGTATTTTGTTAATTTAGAGGCTTCGCGGACTCCGGGTTGAGAACTGTTGGGCTAGTGTTGTATCCTTATCGAAAAGCACTGTCGGCATCAGTAGGCTAGATAAGATTTATCTGTATTCAACCTATATTTCAAACAGATATTACTCTAATAAAGAATCTGCGTCTAGAAACCTTACGTACAAAGACACAGACAAGGGCATATCTCGAATACAGTTGGCCGTACTTACCTGTATCTTGATTAGGTGGTACGGATTCCACCGTCCTCTTCTTTTGCCTTCTAGGCTCCCGCCGCGCACTGATTTTCTTAACTGAATGAAATGATGCAATACCCCTCAAGAAAATATGGCAAACAGAGTGTGCAACAGAGCAATTCGTATTTCATTTGGCTAAACGTTTTCAAATATATATCACAGAGTATCAAGTATTCTTTGAGCACTCGAATTACATTGCCTAGCCGTGCTTCTAGTAAACCAAAAGCTATTGCACACATTTAGGCTACTGCGGCTACTGTTATATCCTTACCGAAAAGCATTGACTGCTTCGGTCGATAACGTTTTTCTATATTCAACCTACATGTTGAACAGATTTCATTCTGATACAAAATTTGCATCACCCAGTTATCATGACAACCACACTTGCAAAGACACAGACAAGGAAAAGATACCTCTGTTTCGAATACAGGTACTCATATGAGCGACGACATTCATAGCATAACTGAAACTTTTCAGAATTAAATTGGACTGAGGAAAACGCTACAAAAATCAACCTATCAACTAGGAGACGAAGATTAATCTCCCTCTCTCCTCTATACGAGTAAATTCATCATTACCCGTTATACATCTCATGCAAAAGCGGGATTACGGAATTCTCCAACAAGCCAAATTAGCTAATGATGAAAGCACATCATTCGTTTGTATCACACAAAATTTTTTACTTAAAACACCTAAGCCGAAAAATGCTATAATTTGTGTCAATTAACGATCTAATTTTAGACACCTGCCAGTTTGGTTTGGAATATATGTCGCATACTCATTTTTATACTCCCTAATCAATTTTCAGGTTCGTGTCAATATTTCGTAAGCTGCTTTGCGATCCTAGAACCCCAGAACGACCGTGGATCCAAGTTCGACAACTCCTCCTACAAGGCAACATAAACAAATACACTCACGCTTAGAAGGCGGTGGCTGATGGATAATGATGGCTGGCGGGCTGCTGGTAGTGGCTGGCTGCGGGCTGGCTGTCCTTTGCTCACTACATGCGTTATTCGGAGTTTGAGGGTTTGAGGTCCTGTAAGTTCGAAACAGAAACTATATGCCATGATTTGAAACCGATAGAATGAATGCAAACGAGGACGTATTATCAATTTACAACGATCAAGCTCATGTGCAAATGCCGATAATACAAGGATCCCGTGTGCTTTTCTAGTGTTGGCCACCTCAAGCCTATGCTGTATAGGCCGGTATAAGCTACACTTTCGAGCACTTCGATAAAATCTCTAAAAGAAAAAAAGAGTGAGATTTACCAACATGTAAATTTTAAGATGTAAAAGCTATTCAGGCAAAATTAATCATTGTATAGAAGAAACTAGTTTTGTGACAAGTTTCCACCCTTTCATCAGTGAAATAATGATAAAACCGCATTACCTTTAGCCTCTGGCAAGTAAACCCATGGAGAACTAGATCTAGCCATAATTTACAATAATGTACGACGGACGTCACCTTTGTCTCGTTTTCCTTTTTCTTGCATTTTCAGCATCCCGCGGCTCCAAATCCTTTGCTGCTGATCCCGGCCTGCAGACAAAACAAGATCTGCATCCACATAAATTTAAACAAGCCGTTTGACGTAGACAACAATCCAATAATATTGATCGCCGCCGAAGAAGCTAGTAACGAACGCGTCAACATTATAAAGATATTTAGGAAATCCAACTGTTCATGCTATGTAATGATAGAATTTGTAAGGATTTGGTTCAATTAAACGAGTAAAGAATGCCGGCTTTTCTAATCTTTGGTTATCCTGTGCCGGTAACATGTTCGCCCAAACTAATTCTACCACTTTTTTATCAACAGCTTACAGAATGTTTTTGGAGATCTGAATTAATTCTGTCATGCGTCATAACTGCTGCTGTCGATCGTTTTTTTTTTCCATTCTTGGCAAGCTACTTAGTGAGGACAGGCACTTTTTACCCAAAGTCAGATTTTGAACATATTGTCTTTTTGTTAACGAACCTTCAGGCTCAACGATATAATTCGCTTCAAAATAGGTCATTGATTTGGTAGAACTATCATATAACGACATATATATCTACTTTACGAGAGAAAAGAACGTCACTAACCTGTGAATGATGGTGGCATTCTTAATTGCTTGGGACATTGAGGGTTCCTCTTCTGAAAAATCAAAGTTACAATATGGAATCATTTGCTTGGTTGCTGCCTGCAAGAATACAATTTACCCACTGCAAAAACCATAACATCGGATTCCGCGTATCGTTGCAATGGCCCCAAGAGGGCCTGAATGTGCAACATATAGATCGCTACTCAAAATATTCGGTGTTCCAAACATACGAGACATGAGGAAGCTAGAAATTGCCTAGTTTATCGATCAGTTCCATTGTGATCACTGTCCCACAAATTCCAACAACTACTTCACCTCGAAATCAAAATCGCACACGTGCGCAGAACAAGTCGCATGTGATCAGAATGGAATACATGAAAACGCATCTCTCTTACAAGTATAGCAGGCATGTAGTGTGAAACAGCCTCTCACTGGCTAACCAACATTCGAATTGAATTGCAAGCAACTTCTACTGAATCAATACTAGTCAGCCCTCAAAATTACTGCACCACATTTTGATTTATCGACCTCGCCTACCGACACATGCCGCATTCATTTCTGCCGCTTCCTTTCAAGTTATCTTCTCCTTAATCCAGTGTGAGTGTCTGATTAGAAGACTACTCGAAGTCGTTTCGGAACCCTTCTATCTCTTGATTATATCGCGATCTTTAGGTGGATTGATTTGACGGAAGTATTAAAATGATGGTGATTAAATATTCAATCAAAAACATTTAAGAGCAATATCGATTTCCATTCACACAATCTTCGGTCACTGGCACGCTTAATTGACACAAAGTGAAGTGTTCCATGATCCACTGTCGTTTTTCGTTGTGTCGCATTCTTACATGTCTGGCAATCAACAATTACAGTACAACTTAAGAAAGTTACCAAAGAAGGAGAAGAACCGACGCTTTTTCCTTTGGCCCTCTCTTCGTGGCAGGCCACCGAGACGTCGAGGGCTGACTTTCTGATCTGAACAAAAATAACAACAGTGCAAGCGCAATTGAGCAGTTCGGATTTCTTTTCGCACAACGCAAGCACTTGATCAAAAAAGGGTAGAGGTCGGGAAAACTTGGAAAAGCTAGCAATACAATGCCAACTGTCGCGAGAGAAACTTATGATGCACTCACATTTAGGAGGGCTATAACGACCAGCGGACTCCAGCCATCCGCTCAACGACCTCTTCTCACAGGCAGGCATCTTAAAGATGGAAACATGTTAAAAAAGGCATGCCTCTACCTTCACGTATAAGTGGACGTTATGGTTATTCAAAATAACTTTTTTCCGCATTCCAGATATTCATGGATTAAATTGTCAGGTTACCCTAAAAATCGCTGCACAGCAAATTTGGTTTAATCCAACAAGCATAAGGCACCGCAGAGCCAATGAAAATTTCCAATCAATAAGAAAAAATTTAAAAAAAATTTTGTATTTTTTAGTCAACTGTATGAAATTGTGGGGTTGTCTTCAAAAGTGAGGCAAAACAAATTTGACCGAATTCCAACTACTAGACGCGGAGTTATTTCAGTGTTTCCGCGGAGTTATTTAAGTGTTTCCTTGATAATTTTCGGACCATCCTTTACCTCCAGATTACCATTGATGATTTTTTGTGGTGATGTGTCATAACTCACAAGAAATGCCATATTTTTAAAAATGATCGGGATTTCAATTTGGTTCACTCCACCCCCACTGGTTGGAATTTACCCAAATTGAGCTGAACGACATACACTGTAGGCATAGGCGCCACGCATACCTAAACATTTTTTAGGTATGCAGTATACCTAGAATTCAGTCTGGCATGTATCGGCATAAACCGCGATTGTGTTATATTGAACGAATCGCTATGAATTTTCGTTTACGACATTACCTGCTGCCGCTTNTGTGAGCGAGGTAACCCACTCTCACACTCTCCTAGGCACGATTCGAGAGGTTGGAATTAGGCCAAATTTTATGTGCAGCATATTTCTAACCAACATAACAATTTTATCAAGTAGTTGGTAGCCCAAACGTTTCAATCAACATCGGCTCATGGCATGCCTCACCTCAGTAGCATTCTTCTCATTTTCATCCACCCGGATTGAGGAACTGAAACATCATGATATTGTATTAAAACACAAATTCAAGTTACACTCAATGCTATTTTTATGTTACATGAATAACTTATATATCCATATCTCGCTCCTCATCGATGCATATATACTATTTGTATTCTCTCACCTAACCGAACGTTGGAAATTTTCAATTTTGTCACATGTTGCATTTAAATTTTTTCACGTATAAACCTGTCGCATAAATAGATAATTGATTATGATTAACACTCAGGTCGTTCTCATTTTTTCCATCTTATGACCTGATGCGCGAACTTTGTTTGTTAAAAAATGAGTTTGTCAAGCCTAAAAATTGTACTTTTACACAATGGAAATACATTTTCTCCAGTACCAATTGGTCATTCTACCAAGATGAAAGAGGAGTATAAAGCTATCNATTTGTCCCTCGAAACCTTAACGAAAATACTCATGCGTCTCATCTCTTTTCACTTTCAAGTGGATAATTTTCCGGAAAGCCAACCATTAGTAGAAGAGAGTAACAGAGATCTGCCTAAACAAAATAATTCACTTCAAAATAGGTCATTGATTTGGTAGAACTATCATATAACGACATATATATCTACTTTACGAGAAAAAAACTGCCCTTACCCGTGTAGTGTAGTGATGGGGGCGCTCTGAATTGCTGATGCTGAGGGTTTATCATCTGAAAAATCAAAGTTACAATATGGAATACGCTCATAGTTGTAAGCAGTTACTTAATTCTAACAAATTATACGTATTTTGTTCGACATTGCGTACGTACATCCATATTCCTATCACAATCACCATAAAAACTGTTGTGACAGCATAATTTCACTTTGAACAACTCCATACTATAATTTGGGCAGATTAACGATCTGATTTTGGGCACCTTCGAGTTTGGTTTGTAAAATCCGTTGCATAACAATTTCTATACTACAGAAGTAATTTCCAAGTTTTTTCTATTTTTACGAAGGTGCAATCCGGTCCTAAATAATTGGTTTGCGGACCCCAGTTTGAGAACCTCTGCTTGAGAAGGTGACACAAACAAAGACACTCACGTATCGAAGGCGGTGGCTGCAGACCGCTTGTTGCCGCTGGCTGCGGGCTGGTGGTGGCAGCCTGGTTTTTTTTGCTCGGTAAGTCATAACGGTTAGACGTCCTGTAAAGTTAAAATGAAACTTTAGGCTATGATTTGAAGCCGATAGACTGAATGCAAACAAGGACCCGAATATGAAATCTTTTGCCCAATTTTACAAATTGCTCATGTGTAAATGCCGTTAAAACAAGGATCACATTAGCTTTTACTGTTAACCAACTATTTTAGAAAGAGTAGGATTAAATAACATGTGCATTTCTAGATGTAAAAGCTANTTAGGCCAATTTAGTTATCGTTTAGCANAAAATAGTTTTGTGTCGAGTTTCTATCCACTCCATCATAAAACCGCATGAAGTAGCCCCGGGTACGTAAGCTCATGGAGAACTAGACCAAGTCATGATTTACAATAATGTTCGAAAAAGCTTGGGCTTGTTCCAGCTTTACTGCCACTGCCAGCTTTTTCTGTAACCGGGCGCTCTGGTGCGTTAGTCGGCAAGCCAGACCAGCAGACAAAACAAGACTTGCATCTG
>ATSW01006552.1:0-16725 GCA_000444245.1 Botryllus schlosseri
CGAGTCACCTCCAAAAATCGCGTGACTTGACTTGACTCGAGTCACCTTCGAAAATCGATTGACTTGACTTGACTCGAGTCAAAATCTGCAATGACTCGAGATGACTCGTGACTCGAAGGTAGTGACTTGATCCCAACACTGATGTACAATTTATACACCGAGTTACAAATAACAGAAGATAACATAAAAGGGGAATCCAATGTGGCATAGAACGGTAGGCGAAATAGATATACGCCTGATCGTGGTCCTATAATCTCGAGCACATACTGGTATGGTACGACTACGACCGGTAACTTTTTAATAAGGCATGCTCGTAACTGACGCCATGATGGCCTTAACTGGTAATGTGTACCCCAGTTCTGTAGTTGACAGTTAGCAAGTGTCAGGGTTAACTTCCTCCATACTGATTTTTATTGAATATGTATAGGTGATGCTGGATTCCGTAGGCCTGTACCGATTACTATAGCGGTGGCGTTGGTGCTGCTGTTCGTATATTTTCGCGGTAATCGTGAAAACCGACCACCAGGTCCATGGGGTCTTCCAGTTTTGGGCTACTTACCATTTATCGGTAAGTATCCATCCAGAAGTTATTTTGAACTGGCAAAGAAATACGGACCTATCATTAACGTGAAACTTGGATCTAAGAATATCGTCGTCCTTAACGACTACGAAAGCATACAGGAAGTAAGTCGTTCCATTTCTCTACCAGATATGAGTAAGAATGCGAGAAACCGTATGGTCCACTTTTTACATCTCGTACATATTAAGGCGCTTGTAAAACAAAGTGACGTATTTTCCGATCGACCCCGCAACGAGTTTATTCACAAAATGACTGGTGGTTACGGAATGATCTTCCGGAGTTCAACGAGGAGTACAAGATTCAAAGAAAGTTCGCTCTCGCAACATTGAGGGGGTATGTACGGATTTCAGCTGATTTACCTGACCCACTGATCGGGCGGATTTAATGCAGGCTCGGGGTTGGAAAAAGAGGCATGGAAAGCAAGATAATCGAAGAAATTGAAAAATTATGTCACGAAATTGGATCACGAAACGGACAACCCTTCAATTGTCAAGTAGCAAAATCACTATTCTCCAAACATGAAAAACATCAGTGGTACGGTACAAGAACATTTTGCACTGGGCATTAGAGTTATTTAGAAAACTGTGAAGTTGTTCTTTTCATAGTTTAGATCACTATTTTTACCACCTAACAATATATTCATATTGTGTTATTTAATTTCACCTCAAGAATCGGCATCAGTATAGTTTCGTTCATGTATGCGGTCAATATATCTTGAAATAGTTAAAGAATATTGTCGCTGGGGCGAGAAAATTGACTCGTAAACGACCAGTGAAGGTGCAAATTTGGCGATAGAAGAATACTCGAAAAGGAACGCGATGCTAACAAAATATGCCCATAGTCTAGTCGTTCTCAACCTTTTGGTCTTCGCGGACCCCCTTTGGACCGCCACAAGTTTTGGCGCCAATTTCACTCAATTATCGTGCAACCGTCATCTGTCTTGTGCAACAAAATGGCTTTTCTTGAAAATAAGATCATACTGTTTATGTAGAAATTGGGAAGACTTTTATTATTTCAAAGCAAATTCTCTAGCTGCATTTCCTGAAATACGCGGTCGTGTCTTGAAAATCCGCGCCGTCGATTTGATATGAACGAGTGCCAAAAATCCATTTACACAAAGATGTAGGACAGGTGGTGGCGAATGTGATAATAACGCGTAACGCTTCCGACGACACCTTTGGGTATTATTGCAACATATGTGGCACCATAATTGCGAAACAGATTTTTAGTGAACATAGAACGTCCAGCATAGTCATTTTCATCCAGCAGCTCATCTTGGAGTTATTCTGGGATAGCGGTTATGTATGTATTACAGGAGAAAATNGATTTCTGCAAACTGTTTTTTTCAAAAACCCAAACTAAGCATCTCTTAATGGCAATATGTTTGTATCTGTAGGCACTAGCAATTTGGCAATTAAAATGAGTGTGCACAGTAGAATATTGCATCTCAGACGGCTATTCTGTTTATGTCAGTCCTGAAGTTTTAGCAGTTGTAAAGCGAAACTATGTCTCGTGATTAGGTTATCAACCATTTTTCAAATTTTAAGGTTTCGCAGACCCCCTGCCAATGCTTTGCTGGCCCCTGGGGTTCGCGGACCACCCAGTTGAGAACTACTCCTATATAGTCATTTATGTCAGATAGCGAAAGTCACTATAATCTCAATTTAGAGTTGAATATTTGTTGTGGTCGGAATACTGGCGTCGAGTTATTAGCTATTGGGTCAATTGTAACAATGCTGTTGCGTAGCGCATACCCTTTTTATCCTCGTGAAATATTCGTTGCAGGCCACACTGGCTGCTGCTGTGTCAAATGTAATATGTAATGTCGTTCTGGGGTCACGATTTTCTTACGATGATGAAGATTTCAAGGGGATGTTGAAGGCTGTCAATGAAGAGTGAGATATCTGCATGACGAGACCTAATATCATAGACTAGCCTGGGTCATTGTTTATTAGGTTCTCGGATAAAATCTATGCATTTTGTGTCAATATGTTAATGCTCGCACCTCAACTAAGGTTCATTCCGCCATTCTCTAAAGCATACAAGCGACTGTTTGAAGAAATAGATTACGTTGTGGGTAAGCGACGCTTTTCCGCGGTACGCGTTGACCTTAATTTTAACACTGATCACTAGATTGACATGTGTGATGTTGGATATCATTTTTATTGCAATATGATGTTAGACCAGACAAAGTGAACTGCAAATCTGGATACTGCCAACTGCTTATTGCACCCCTAACTTGAGCGAGACTATTGCTAATACAGTCATAATTACAGTATACCATTTTTTAATATATTTATAAGTCATAACGCAAAAATGAAAGCGAATGTAGCATAAATTTTCCGATATCGGACATTATCCCTGGTCAAAAAAATTTCACTGGATTTGTTAAACGAGAACGTTAGTGCGTGATTTTAGATATATGTTTTCACGTTGATTTCAGATCTACCTTTAATTTTGTTTTTCTAGCAAATCCTTTTTTCAAGATATGATCGAATAAAAGAATATATATATGTGCCTATTTTTCATGACATTTAAAATGTTTAGCATAGTTTTCTTAGACCACATGATTGATGTCAACTCGAAATAACATCCAGCAGCAGACCCCATTATTCCCTCGTTCCAAAAATCATGATAACGAGATTCTACNTTCACTTCAGATACTTTGGTGTGATTAGAATTGACAATTTTTTTTCGTGTGACAATACATCGTTTCACGTTCTCTTTGGAGAGTCGATGAAACAAATATTTTCTCATTCAAGAAATTCTGAAAAAAATATGGGAGGAACACAAAAGATCACTGGACCCCGAAAATCCACGTGATTTTATTGATGAATACTTGATTCGTATGCAAAGTAATGATACGAACGACTCATGGATTAAATAAAGGGTATAAGCTACAGAAGGCCCGTGGACAGATTCCATTCATGCATTATAATGGAACCCGCGGCCACACCAATCTCCCTCCTTACCTCGCCAAATAGTTTTAGCAAAATCAGTTTTAGTTTTAGTCAAATTTTCCGTCCGACCCTTATGCTATATATGCATATAATCATATGCTGTTTCTTCATAAATGGCATGCACGCATCTGGCGATATTTTTCTCAAATCTACATTAATTTTTTCCTCGAGCCGCTATCCGCGGATTTTGCAGAGAAACATACACGTTACGAATTTCCAGAGACAGTTGGACATGACGGTACTTGTGTGGTTCGGGTATAGCCTACATTATGATCAAACATTTCCGATCATAAATAATAATATGCGGAGGCTTCGTTCCATGCGAACTAACGGTCGCGTGTGAGTCCAGAGAACTTTTTGAAAATCTTGTGCGAATTACGCTATGCTTCCATTCATCAAGCACTATTTCTACGCTAACATAAATCGATATATTTGTTTCGCCGACCGAGGATAACAAATTGATGAAGATGCGTATTCTCAATCAACACCCCGATCTCGATTTCCATTACTAGTTATAAGCTACTCTCAGCAACCCCTGAATCCTCGTCAAATATATCAACAAATCCGATTATCACTTACGATTCCCCTCAATCAAATGCTGTGACTCCGACTCTGCCTGTAAACTCCTTTTTATCGAATTTCGCGAGTCTTGACCCGATTTCCAGGTGACCCGAAATATGATGACTTTCTATACTCGCGACACTGACTCCGACTCCCGAGTCAGATTGGTAGAAAATACTGGATTTGCAAACTGCGACATCGAACTCGAACTAGAAGTCACTACTCACTTTTCAACACTCACAACTAAAACTATAACGACTGTTACGAATGAGCAACTAACTAACAAAAACACAGCTACCTATATTCAATTCTGATAGTGACGACAGTGTCGGTATTTCAGAGGGACGGGGTTTCTATAGTTTGCAATGGCAACGTTTTCGATCTCCATTCCGCCGGCTGAGTTAGTTGCTCAACACCGGAAAAAGTAGATATCCAGATTCGTTGTAGCGATTTAAAATCAACGAAGTCTTTTTGTAGGAAAGACAGCTCTATCAAACAGTTCGTGATTTGTTTGTTGCGGGAACTGATACGACTTCGAGCACTCTTAGATGGGCTGTGCTTGTCTTTGCTCATCGTCCAGATATTCAACGGAAAGTTCACCAAGAAGTTAAACAAGTTATTGGTAATTATAACTATACTTGAGTAGTACATACACTTGCAATACGTGATTCTTATATTGCGGTCTTTTGACATGAGTTGAATCGCCATTTTTCGCTTAACAATGGGTATAGCAGGGGTCGACAACCCCTGGCACGCGTGCCAATTGTGACACGCGAGATGATTTTTCATGGCACGCCGAATGAATTGACTCGCACGACATGTCATAATCATGTTTGTTGCAATAATTTATGCATAGGAGTGCTCAAAACGGAAAAAGCTCCAAGATGACCAAAATTATTTCGTAAATCAATCAATGCAATAGTGTCTTTTTGGGCGGGATCTATTTATAATGAAAATATTCTTCGCCCCTCACGCGTTTGTTGGAGCCGTATTTGATTTTGCTGTGGATACCACCAAGCAATACATCAAAAAATACGAAATATGCTTACTATACAGCAAAGACACCAAACGTATTAGAAATTACGTGAGAACGGCAAGCTAATATTGTATGTGGCCGTTGGCATGCCTTTTAGTCTAGGGGAGCGCGATTATTATAAACCGGCATATTTGCCGTGGGTGTTTATAAACTAAGAGACACCAAGACATGCGGGAAACATGAGATTCCGTGAAGTGCTCTCCTAAAATGATTGGCGGCGATAAAACCTTAAAATTAAGTAACCGAAGCATGTTGGCCAAAACGTTCGATATTGATATGTCCCGGCGTCGAAATGACCGGCCCCGAATAGTCCTGTACGTGAGGCGCACGGAGCAAATGAGACCCACCGAGAAAACTAATGGGCCCTGTTTCGAAAAGCTAATTTGGAATCGGTTTCGTCTCACGAAAGGAGATTCTATTTTATAGTTTCGCCTGTTACGTGTAAGCGATTCCAATATATTTTTAAACAGCGACAGGTCTTTACTGCGATCTTTAGAGGTTTACAAATAAACCTATAGCGTGTCATCAAACCGATTGTATGATACAGGGGTGGGCACTTCTTGTGTCACTTCTTGGCTATGGTACGGAACACAGTAGAATTTGAAACTGCAAAAGCAACCACAGAAGATTGCTCTTAGCGCAAATAGATTTTTTTTGCAATCACTGGCGTAACCAATGCCGTTGCCAGCTTCCGATAAGCGGTTGGCCGAATTCCTTACTTGAAACGATAAATATCACAAAAGTAAGGTTGTTTGACACGCCAGTTGGTAATATTTTTAATATTGCCATATCTTGGCACGCTGCACACGAACGGTTGCCGACCCCTGTTGTATAGTATTACCATTAGGGTTGCATTTAAAACAAATGCTGTTTAAAATGAACGCCACTTCAAAAAGAACAAAATTGTTTTGTTTTTCAAATGTTTTATAATTAAGCCATAATTGTGTAAATACTTACGAAAAAATGAGGTATGAGCCTATACCAGAGGCGGTCAACTTCCTCTGTCGGCGGGCCGGATATGGCAAAATAAAGTACTCGTCGGGCCGAATTTCTGAATCGATACGTTAAACGCGTATTACCCCCTCCCCCTATACAAGAATTATTCATATTTAAGAGAAACTTCATGTTTGAAGCATAGAGACCTAAGCAGTATTTACAGTATTCAATGAATTTATCAACGTAATGAACTTAAATAACTGGTGAAGCCAATGAGACATCTGTGGTCGATCAAAGTTCAGAGTTGTGTGCAGGTTCTTCGAACTCTGGCTGCATGTCGGTCACAAAAAATACAAATAACTATTCTTTGTGTCCGAAAAAAAGAAAAAACGAATAACCTACAGTCACTATAGTTTGATGTAGTGAGAATTGCGGAAAACTGGGACCGACGGCTAGTATATTATTATCTCTGACCACAAGCCGTCTGCGGGGCGCTCAAAATCACGTCGCAGACCGTATGTTGGCCGACCCTGACCTATACGGACGATTTGTACCCGATATAGTCAACGTATACGAAATGAAATCGTTGGTACCCTCGAAATCGTCGTCGGATCAAGAGGTATAGCTCATAGATTTGTAGATCATTGGTACAACATGGATGTTCTGATGATGATGACCACCGACCGTAAAATGCTGCATTACAGTGTAGACCTGGTCCAAGATCNTTAAGACAGGGGTCGGAAGCCTTTCGGACAATGGGGTCATATCTGCCCTATATTTTCCATTGTCAATGTCATTTCACTGCAACGTCACAAGTAAAGATACGTGATGTCATGGCTAATAAAAAACAAACAAAATAAAAACAAGAAAAAACATGTTTTCAACAGGAACCATGTGTTAAACATGCTTGATTTAATTTTTTTGTTTCAAACGTAACCCTAGTTAATAGGCTTGGCTATTGAACAATTATGGGTGAATTATTTAGTTGTGTAAAACGTCCCACTTAATGTCAGAATGATTGATGTAAAACATTGCTAACAATCGGATTGTTACGTGATCAGATCGTACTTCTCCTCTCGTGGGAAAATGACATAACTCAGTAGCAGTACGACCCGTTTTTCAATACTGACTAAACGCGGTAGATTATTTATGATAGGCACTATAGTTTTGACTTATTTTGACTGGTGAACAAACCTTATCTTTAACCCGCTACATAGCTATACCAATGTTTAGCTCGCGAAATATATGTGAGACACTAGAAATGGGCGTTATTGCAATCCATCTACTTCTAATATTGTGTGAATGATTACTCAGGTGATGGATTGCCCTCAATGACATGCCGTATGTAAGCGCGTTCATCCTCGAGCTTATGAGACACAGGACTCTGGCTCCTCTCGCAGCCCCGCACGCGACTGTCCGACAAGCGTCATTTCGCGGATACGACATGGCGAAAGGGCAAATGGTAAGTCAGAAATTGTGATTTTTCGACAACTGTTGTTTTCCTGGAACGTTTGCAGGTTTTGCCCAACATATGGGCGGTCCACCACGATCCGAAGAACTTCGAAAATCCGTCGGAATTCAATCCTGAGCGGTTTCTGGACGGTGACGGGAAATTCAACAAACATCCAAGGGTGATCCCTTTTTCACTCGGCCCTCGATATTGTATTGGGGAACAGCTTGCAAGAATGGAAATATTTCTCTTCCTAACCAGCATAGTTCAACGTTTTGAGATTGTTCCCGATTCGTCAAGACCGCTGCCCGAATTAGACGATGGTAATTCTGGAATTACAGAAGTCCCGAAGATGTTCGATGTTTCGTTTAAAGTTAGAATATGATTTCCTCATTGATTGCGGATAATTTCAGTGTAGCTCATCGAAAAATGATCGCAGCCTATACCAGTCAGGAAAATTGGAAAATTGGTATTTTGTGAAATAACTTTGCGCCACAGATAGATAGGTTCATTTATTTGCCAAACCTGCGAAATCCGGTAGGGAACAAGTATACAACGTGGAGGCCGTGAGGCCTTCGTACCTCCATATATAGAAGAAACGATACGATGTACGATACGATGGTTCTCAACCGGGGTGCCAATAGGACTGGCTGGGGAGCCGCGAGAAAATAAGGTATACAGTCGTTCCCAACCTTTTTGTCTTCGCGGACCCCGTTTTGGGCCGTCACGGACTATTCATAGAAACAAACAACAACTGTCGTCTATTACATTTTGTGGCATGTTTATAGCTCAATCAGAGCCACAAGAAGGCTACCTCGGAGCCGCGGTTGGGAATCAATGGTCTACAAGCTAAACTTAAAGTTGCGTGCGAATAAATAACGAAAATCTGATTGTATCTCATTGCATATCTCAGGGGTGTCAAACATACGGCCCGCCAGACGATTTCATCAAGCCCACGAAGCGATTATGATATTACAGCACATTTCTGACAAATGTTGAGATTTTTAGTACGAAATACTTTCTCTAAATAATCCCCGAAGACAGCAAATGTCGAGTATGTTCAGAGGCCACCGATATGACAGCGGAATCGTGGTTTCACAGTAGTCACCATAAGCAACAAATCGCCTCCATTGACACCCTGTTCCTATAAGAGTTCAGGGTTTATTGAAAATGGATCAAAAAGTAGTTATTCACAGAAGTGAAAACGCTAGTTAGAAAACGGTATATGCGGGTTACATGAAGAATATAATTGTTACACAAAAAGAGAATTCAAATATTCCTGGTCGCACTCCTTTTTCGCTTATGACTAACAGCTTCTCGTCCTCCAGAAAAAAATACGGAATCGCGGTATAATAATAATGAACCAAATTTCAACGTCAGTTAAAATATCTTGCATTCCTCCCACCACGACGCATACACGGACATATTGCCAGATTATGACTAAACAAAGCAATGAAAGATGTATGTCAAGGTCTAGCGTCGTTGAAGCCACTGTTTTCGCAGTTTATATAACTGTATTCAACCAGCAATCGAGTCGTCATTTATCGTTCACTCGACTTGACTCGAGTCATTTTCTCGTCCTAATTCGCTGTACCAAACATCGTACGCCTTGAAATCTTAGCTTGCACAATGCTTTGAATAATTGGAGCAGTGGTTCCCAACTGGGGGGAATTCCCCCCTTAGGGGGTATTTTGTAGTTTTCAAGGGGAATTTTGCTTTATAATATATAACGGATTTACCCAATGTTTCATTTCCGAACTGTCAAGTAGAAAATTAGATATTTCCGAGCGTATGTTCTTTTCGGGTGTTTTTGTTTTTGTTGCTGGAAGTATGTTCAACTGCTATTTGAAATCTCTAGTGGCAATTAGTCCAACGTCATCGATTCAAAAGAGATCGCAAGTGAACTTACTTTATTTTTAGTGAACAGCTACCCGAGCGATAAAAACATGTTAAACCTATGGTGCAATGTTGCCAAAACGGAAAGTGACGAACTATAATTTCTTGTGCTATATTTTTTAGCCAGAGGTCGAAAGGGACCATGACTTCAATTCTTTAGTAGTTTAATGAGCAATAAATAGACTATCTGGGGGCAAATTCATTTAATCTGAGAAATCTGAAAACCAAAAATGAATAAAATAACGCATTAATACGCTTGATTTACAGAATTGAGTAAAACTTTATTTGAAATTATGAACGGACGGTATTTTTTTAGTCTCGCTTGAGGCAGTAGGGATACATCAGTCTAGAGTTGTGCAGTAGGCTAGTGCGGGACCATTGCGCACGTGCATATTCGCGCTAGGACACATCATGACATATGAACGTTTCTCAAAATCTGCGAATCCGCAAAGTGTGCCCCCAGAAAAATCGACGGTGATAACACTTAAAATCCAAAATGACCGACAAATGTTTACCGAACAATCGATATTGATATGACTGCGTGGCTCCGAATAGTCTGCCCTTGAAATCTGAGCCCAGCGGTACAAATGAGACCCGACGAGGAAACACATCACCTAGGCAACAGGAAGTGAGATTTATTGCTCATGTTTGCTCCAAAGTTTACATATATGCAGATACCAATTCTCGGACCAACTGTTTGTAATTGGGTGCTTTGTAATCTACATCCTAGAAGGGACTCCATGCAATGAGACCCTGTCTTAGCATGAAATTGGAATCTTTCATACGTGTTCGAATCTGAGGTTCATCAAAGATACCAGATTTAAGCTTCTCGTTTGATAGGGATACTAGGTATCTACCCCCTTTTTCGGCTCAGCGAAAAATTATCGATTTAAAAATCGAAAGAGATGAGACGCATATGTGTAATTTAGTTATGTTCTCCAGAGAAAAACTTGATAGCTTTATACTCCTCTTTCATCTTGGTAGAATGACCAATTGGTACAGGAGAAAATATATTTCCGTTGTGCAAAAGTACAATTTTTAGGCTTGACAAACTGCTTTTTTAACATACTAAGATCTTGATGGAATAAGTGAGAACGACAACTACGAACAACAACGAGTACTGAAAATGTCGTTGTGTTGACTAAAATTAAAGGTCATTTGCCATTGATATACTCTCGAATGACTCGCTCGAACTCCGCATTACAGATTTCGCGTCATTCGCGTTTTTTAATTCAGTCTGTCCATTAGCTTTCAAAGCTATAAAGTAGGACGAGGAGACACGAACACTGGGAATCCGCACACCGTGAGCATTTCTCAATCACCATTCAACGTATTCAGTCAACTATCACACAATCAAGAAGCCAGAACGCTGACAGGCAGTGAAAGCGCACTTGTATTGTATCCTAGAAGTATTCAAGTATTACGTAAGAAATGAAAATTACAGACCGCACCGCAGACCTTCACGCACATCGGTCAAAATGAAATACGTAATGCCGCCCCATTTCGAAATTGATTTCTTGCGAGCAGAGAAGAAAATGCAGAAATGTCGATATCGTCTCCATACAGTGTGACGTCATCCTCGCTGCGTCATTTTCCCAGCTGCCCCTTTCTGAACGACCGCGTACACGTCGCCACCTTGCGGATCTGTGCGCACGACCTGCGCGTACGTGTCGGTCACCGGAGGCGATCGAGAGTCGTCCGCCAGATCGTACTCGTTCTGCGCCCCCTCGTGTGACGTCACAATGTCGGGTCTCGCGGCCACGTCATAGAGCGGGTTGTCGTTGGTCTGGCGCGTGTCGTCGGCGGATCGACTGTCTTCTTCTTTGTTCCTGCGGGAAAGAATGGGAATGTTCCTGGCAACTGTCAGCGCTAAATTTCGGATTCGGATTCAGCGCCCCAAATGACCCAAAGAAATCATTCCACAGATATCGTGCAACGTTATCTGTCTGCAATTTACGACTAACAAACCGCGTCGTATCGCGCAACTATACACCTCCTAGACCAGTGGTTCCCAACCGGGAGGAATTCCCCCCTTGGGGGGAATTTTGAAATTTTTAGGGGGGAATCTGGCTAAATTTTTTAGGGGAAATCTGGCTTTAGCATTGTATCGGAAGATACACTTGGTTCACAAGGTTTTTAGATTTTTATGGTATAGAACTGTCAAGTAGAAATTAGTTCTTTACAATTGTATATTTCTTTGGCGGATTTCAAGCTAGGTGTATGTTTAAATGCCTTTCATAGATATTACACCCCCTGATAAAGTGACGCTCACGAGACGATTTCGTTGGGTCCACGACAGCAGCCTCTCAACCAAATTGCTATTAAGTAGGAAAACGTCAAGCCAAATTCAGCGCAAGGCCGCTAGTGAAATTGTTTCAACTTTTTAAGCCAACATATGAGCTAACGTGAAAAACATACCGTACCAAATTCATCGATTCCCCTTAAGTCCATATCAAGCGGACTTGGTGATTTATTCTTCGTCAGCGGCTACCCGACCGGTCAAAAACAGGTCAAATTTGACTGGAATTTACCAAAGTTTAGTGCGGTCCGCATTCGCCATAGTTCGGACACATCTGAATATATTTGGCCATGAATTGCTCAGTCAACAAATGGTTGCGCGCGAAAAAGCACATATTTTTAGTCACAGGCAACTTTTTCATAGGGGGAATTTTAGCTCAAATATCGGACAAGAGGGGCACGAGACGAAAAAGGTTGGGAACCACTGTCTTAGACATACTCAAAATAACAAAAGCCGATTGACCAAGTTGACTCTAGTTTGTTCAAGTCTTCGCGTCATGGACGATGAAATCGGCTTTTCTGTCAAACTACTACAGAACTTAACATCAGATTAACTACCTGCACTTCACAGTCCAATCTCACCTTTTGCACCGAAATGCAATGATTGCCAATACCACAATGAAAACAATCAGGCCTCCAACTACACCTCCAATGACACCCGCGTATGGAAATGAACGTTGTAGTTGCGGCAATGACGCCGTGTTGTTGATCTGTGCTTCGGTTGTGCCTAGAGGAATACAGCGTTTCAGGTTACTACTTACTGCACAGGAAAGTGATTAGACTGCACTTTCTATCTCTCCGATTTGAACTAGAGATGTGCTTCCACTGCCAACAGTACATTTCGCGGGTTCCTTCACTTCGCCGCTGCACTGAGACAGTCGAACCGTAATGTTCCATCCGTCTTGCTTGTGTGTAAATGACTCTAAAGCGACAAAGTCAGGAGAGGCGATAATGTCATTTCAAAACCAACTTGATTCTCCGCATTCCCTAAATCTCGTCAAGTTGTAGACGTTCAATTTGATTGGGTAAACTTCTCTAGCCGTCCAATTGCAACTAATAGAGTCCGCTGGAGTCGCGTAGTTTGATTCATTGCTTATTTTCCATATTACGGGGCACTGCCCGGCCACCATCGAAGCAGTCACTGTAAGCAAAGTATCGGTTATCGGCGTATAACAGTATCGATAAGCACACAAACCTGCTATTTTCACGATTACTAACAGTAGCTCCAGTATGACTGAACACTTTGAACTAATCCGAACCTTATACTCAAGAAAACTAATGCTAATCAATGTAATCATGTAAAATTTCTGAAATTTAAATAACTTGTATCAACTTCAGTGAGATATTTTCATTTACCCCGTTTGCCTCATCCGCTCACGTTTATCTGCTGATCACTGACACGCAGCTTGTTCAACACAAAAAATATGGAACATACACTTTTCTGCGCTCATATCGGCCACGACAACTGCAACAAAAGCAATTTTGAGGAAATCCTACCAGACTCGCAACCACGGCGAAGGCAACATTCTTTCCATTGCAATTTTGACAACGCTGAGTCAGCCATTTCGCCTTACTTCCTGCTATTTATATCGGGTTTCTGGCAGCAAACTTTCACCAACAATAGCAAGTAGATGACATGCTTTTATTGTTCTTGGTACTGAGGCTAGATAAATAGAACTGAATTCTAAAATCCGTTAACTATAGTGCGATGTGAACTATAGCGCTTTCGATTACTGGATCTGACATCTCGACCTTGCCTTCCTAGTTCCACACATGGCACCTCAATAACGTCATCTCCCATAACTTTCCCTTCAGTGTGCTCTTTACATCGCCCCCAGGATGTTTGATTTCAAAGACTATACTCAGAGTTGTTTCCAAACTTTTCACTGCATCGCAATCTTGTGGTGTTTTGAAGCGATGAAATTATCAATAAAACTTATGCATGTTTGAAAAAGGACACGGTCGGTCTATTCAACGTTCGAAATGCGATAGGTCTCATCAAGTATTGAAAAACACGTAGGACTATCGCGAGGATGTGTATTGAAGTTCATTTTGCGTGGGAAGAGCCAGCGGATACGTTGACTTGTTCGTACGCTGAACCCTCTTGTAATGTCTTGGACGCGTTGGGAATATCTTCGTAATTACGAAATGGAGCTTCGTACGTCTCGTAAGCTGCAGCCGTCTGCTCGTCTGTATGCGCTGCCATGTCGATTATAGGCGTGTCGACTTGTTTGTGGTTCCTGAACCGTCTGATGCTGAAATTTGAGTGTCGTTTATTGACGACTTTGCAGCAGCAAACGTTGGAAACTCACTTTCTCGTTCCAACGACGATAATTTCAACGAACATCATTCCAATCGCACCGCCGACAATCGCCACCGCGGCCACGTTCGAACATTCCATACTTTTGCTTCTAAACCACGAACAAACCTTGAGCAAATCTACTTCCTGCTATCTGAACGTTTGACTCATCTAGTGCGCAGAAAAGATCGCGTCGCAACACTGAAACGCGCATGATGTCATGCTTTGGCGTGAGAATGGCGTGAGTCGCAGCAAGCTAGCAAACGCTCTCTGATAGGGGCATTTCGACGCAGGGTCCTGGTATCAGGGATGTCCCTGCCTGGTATAATTGATGTCGCTTCTGATTCGAACCGCGATTAATCGAGGCAATACATTTTTTTTTGGCTTTCTGTAGCTGGTCTACAGGATGACAAAAAAAATTGGTAGAACATCTAGAAGCCGTTTCTGGGGTTTTCAAGGCTGCTGATTACGAATATCACATTANTTTTGCCAGATTGGCTCTAGAAAAGAAGATATTTATACCCNTAAAAAGCTTAAAATCACTGTATTTACCCTTGAATATTTCACTTGGTAGGANGTAAATCTTAGATTCTTCTACTTTTATACTGCGCATAAATAGATAATTGACTATGATGAACACTGATGTCGTTTTCAGTTATTCCATCAAGCATGACCTGATCCGTGAACTTTGTTTGTTAAAAAAGCAGTTTGTCAAGCCTAAAAATTGTACTTTTGCACAATGGAAATATATTTTCTCCTGTACCAATTGGTCATTCTACAAAGATGAAAGAGGAGTATAAATCTAGCAAGTTCGTCCCTGGAAAGCTTAACTAAAGTACTCGTATGCGTCTCATCTCTTTTCCCTTGTAAATGGATAATTTTCCGTAAAGCCAACAAAGTGAGTATACCTGGTATCCATATCAAACGAGAAGCTTAAATCTGGAGTCTTTGAGGGATCTCAGATTCGAATACGGACTAAGAATTACAATTTCATATTAGGAAAGGTGATCACTGCATGGATGTAGTAAATAAAACTTTTTGGAAGATCACAAAGCACCCAACTACAAACAGTTGGTCCGAGAATTGGTATATGCATATGGAAACCTTGGAGTAAACATGAGCATTAAATCTCACTTCCTGTTCAGTCCTCTTGATATATTTTCTGATAATATTTTTGATTAGAGGGAGTGGAAAGGAGAAAAGTTCCACCAATACATAACAACCACAAAAGAAAGATATCAGTGCAGATGCGACGAACATATTATGGCAGACTATAGCTGGAGTCTTTCGAAAAACTGCACTAAATTGCTTACAACCGAAAATAGTACAAGAACCAATTTTCCTTTAAGATAAGTTAATAATATAATATTCCAACTGATTATTTCGAATTTAAAATAGTCTCCAATTATGATAAATCTAATACCACGAGATATAATTCTGTTGATGTATTTTGAAACAGTCTTCAGCATGTCAAAATAACAAGCAGATTGAATTTCTGAACTTTATAGTACGACTGAGCCGATTTTTTATTATCCAGCCCATACAGCCAAAATATGAGATTTTAGTAATATTAGCCCGACGGATTATCTCCAAAAACAGTGCCAATTTGAAAAAACTAAGGTCATATTCTGATTCAGTGTGCCCTTCAGAACCCCAAAAACCACTCTTACTTTGTCTGCCTAAAAATATGTATTGACCAGTGTAATTTCACACAGCAAGGAAAGTTGGAACATTTAAGTTTTTGAGCGTATGTCTCATAGGTTCCCAGGTCGTGTTCCTTCCGACCCACCGGGTGGGGACCGATGATACGTTCGAGCAACAAATTTTGAACGTTCATTTTGAGCGTTTTCAATTGGTGGATATTCATGTATATACAACCGTAGGTAGAGCTTGTATCAAAGTGTTGAGCCAGCAAAAGATCTGCTCATCGGCTGAAGATTTGGGGTCCAGAGATCATTTTGCAATTCTTGATCCATTGGTACCACATCTCCCCTATATCTCACAGGACGTTCCAACATTTTCGCCCTCCATCGCATCCAGTCGCCCCCTTTGGTGTTTTCTCCCACTTGTTTCTCAAAATCGCTCACTGTGGGGCGATATCGCACACGTTGGGAACCACTGATCTAAACGGATGTTGATATTTTAGGCGCGAGTACCGTACTCGCGTAACTTACACACCCATTTCTGCAGTGCTTAGCACTTGCGCCGGGTAACTTATACAAGATCAACTTCCGTGACACTGATCTTGTAGAAGTGTTATGGACTGCATCTAACTATATGTGTGATTTTCAACTGTATAATGAAATCGTAAGTTAATATATATATGGCGTTATGCGACAATGCTCACACGTGCGCGGCATTTTTCACGTAATATAATATTGGATCATTTTACACCAATTTGATACGTGTTCTACCCAACTAATTTCCGACATAATGGTTTCGATGAACTCTTGCGATCATAAGCTACTCAAAAAGACAACTGTGTCAGCTTACGACGTGTAGAACGGAAGATATAATGGATTACATTATGAGCATTCATTCAGGCGAACTGCGCTACATATTGTATTTTGCGGGAAACGATTTTCTGTATTCAATCTGCATTTTGAACAGGTTATGCGATAGCGCAATGGGTTATATATAGCTCGTAGTATACGTATTTACAATAGCTATTTATAGACGATAACTGTAACCGTTTATGACCACTACAAC
>ATSW01006553.1:0-16385 GCA_000444245.1 Botryllus schlosseri
TGTATGAAAGTATCTTTCGTTGTACTACAACAAATTTTCATTATTTCTACTGTTATGCGTGATGTAGGCCTAACAGCAGCAGTTCTTCATAGTTTCAGATTTAAATTAAAATAAAGTTTTTAAGTCAAAAAAGTTTTTTCAGGCTAAACTACTTTGTGAGAACAGACAGTTCAAGGTAAAAATCTTCCGTTTTTTAAGTAAAAAAAATTCGCCCTACTGATGATACGCCCGTCGTGGATTGCAGGCAATCAGCCCCTATAAGTAATCGAATTGCGACTGGTGTGGTGGTACGCCGTGTGTAGTAGCGTACGCTGTAGAGGTTGGGGTTCGCAAACTAGCACCGACCTGAAAAAACAGGTCGATTGGCGATATATATTAGCTAACTTGTAATTAAGGAATTGGTATCACGCTGTTGCGTTTCGAAAGAACAATACGACGACACTTGCGCCTTGCGCTTCTGAACAGGTATCGGAATGGGAACAGCGGAAGTTACAATGATATAGAATGAATATTCATCATAATGTTTCCGTTTTGAGTCAAAATTACAATGGTTTCATTTTTCAAACACTCACATGCAAAGTTCATTTTGTGCGCCAGCGTATTGTGGTACATTTTGGCTTTATGACTTTATGACAACTTTGTTAGAGTTTATTAGAGTTTGTACATTCGATGTATCACTCCAGTAGACGTATCTCATCTCGTTCGAAATGTCGACGGTCAAGTCAATATGAAGACAGTGCTAATTGTTTCGTATTTTCTTACGTTGATTTGTTACTTGTTCCTGTATTATTCTATCGTCTGTTACTGACTCGACAAAACACATACGTACGTTGCGCAAACCAAAACGTAAGCAAGCAGTTTTCCGAATTCATAATCATGGGTACCATTTGAATTCACCTTGAATTGCATCCACGTTCGTCGGCATGGCTGTTGCAAATGGATGTCCCGTCACACATCATATACAGTGGAAGACGAAATCTCCTTCCCGTCTCGATGGGTTCGCAACTTTGAATCAAATGGTACATAAATGAAAACCTGTGCGGGTTATAGCTACTAGGGATGGTCGAAGTTCTCATACTTCCCGGAGCAGGCTACTTGGTTATTTATTCCCACTTTTAGAACTTAATAAAGTGGTAACGCTTACTTACTTACATGTCTACTTCTAAAGTTTTATCATCAACTAGGCTACTTGTTGTTATAGTTGTTATTAAGTCGTTTTTCGATATTTTGATCCGTTCATGAGTCGCCTTAGTTAACCGAATCGGAGAAACTACATGTGACACGCAACTGATTTCCTATTCACATCACCTCACAGGGCACTCTCTGGCTTGGCGCATCACGGTTGTACCGTCGGGCTCACGTTGCATGATTCGGGATTATGTCGTCGCCTAGTTATATCACTTTGGAAGGTTTCGCCCAATATGTGTATTATTATTTTTTTTACCCGCATCCTCTCTCAGTATCGACAACGCACTTCACGGAGTCGCATATGCGCCGACAATTCCCACACTTTGGTGTGTCCTCTGACAGTATTGATGGCCAACTACGAAACACAGTTGACTAGTTCAGCGTCAGCAGGTTGTACGGGAAACCTGCACGCTAAAGCATCCCAGCGTCCTTAGGCGACTCTGGTATTATGGGTTCTCTCTGGTAATTGCAAAGACGGTTCAATTCATTTCTTGAGTTTTGCGCGTGTTTGATACCCTTATTCATTTTTGCTTTTGTTAGGTGGGTTACCCATTTTAAAATCAAGAGGTCAATTGGCATGAAAACTTTCAAGTGTAGTAAATCTGTCCTGAAAGGACCCCACTTTATATCGCTTAGCGAAATAATTTTGTGCGATGAATAAGTATATAATTCCACAATGCATCTCGTACTCTTGCTTTGGTTCACGGACCCCCTGGTTTAGAACGGATGCTCTAGCTCAGGAATCGGGATTCAGTCTCGTTGAAAGAGCTATATTAGAGCCCTAAATTTTCAACTGTTATTCCCAAAGATTCCCAGCGATTCCGAATAGACTATCACGTCACAATTGAAGATTCCTTGCGTCATGGTTACACTATGACCCATACCAGGCTTCTAACCAAGTCACAAGGTCTAACCGAGTCACAGATCAATCTCACTAGTATAGTTTTAACTCGAATCATTTTTAATTCAACACCGAGTCAAATCCGAGTACAAGTCAAGATGCAGATGGTCGAGTCTGAGTCCAAGACGTATCTTCATTGTTCAATTTTTCAGTTCAAGTCCTGTTAAACCGACGTCTTCCAGCTATACTTGAGTGATGTCGAATACCTCACATTAATACTATACTAACTCGTCTTATACGAACAATTTCTGGTCCAATTGTTCAAGTACTAGTACTGATAGACGACATATCAATAATGCGGTAACTACGCTCTTTCTCCAAGCATATGACTAAATCTAGCCATGAGCAATATCGTACAAGTACAAGTCGAGTTTGCCGTAAGTCAAGTCGAGGCATTCTCCATACTCAAGGAATATTCTTCAGTCAAGTCCGGATTCATTGTGCGCGCCATGTCTTCTGTGCAAAGCTGATGTAATGTTATAATGATCACCCATTTAAACCTGGTTGCCCTACATTTGGGCATGCGACACAATGAAAAGCGACAGTTGAGCATGGAATACTTTGGTTTAGCGGAAGGTGCCGTGAACTTTTTGCAAGCTAAATATTTCTACACTGGCCATGATATCCGTTGGGATTCATTTTTCCCGAAGCGGCGTCAATTAAACCTCATTTCATCTCTCGTTAATCGGGCCTTGCGCCTCTGTTCACCGGAAAAACTGTCACGCGAATTGGATGATATCCACTTGATTCTCCCCCAAAATGGCTATCCACACCACATATTGAAATGCTCCATCACTAGGGTATTGAAAAAATCGGATATAGCTTTTACATATAGTCCAGAAAAAAGCCCGGCATTCTTACACCTGCCTTGACTAAGTAACGTGTTTAACCGTTTTGAAAAACTTATTGAATCGGTTGTTACTGTTCACCAGCGATGAGCGGACTGTAATATTTTTCGGTCCGAGTCCAGTCCTGAAAATTTTCAATTCAGTCCTAGTCCATCCTGATCCAAAAATATTTTCAAAATTTACTGTCCAAGTCCAGTCCTGAAAATTTTCAATCCAGTCCTACTCCATCCTGATCCAAAAATATTTGCCAGATTTTCAGTCCAACTCCATCCTGATCCAAAACAAATTTCAAAATCGAAATTACAATTCTAAAACTGAAGAAAACAGAAGGACATGTTAGGTCGGTTATAAGCACTGCACATTAAAATTCGTTTCAATTCCAGCTTGTAGAAGCGAAGTTATTACAACATAAGAATTTTCAATATACTAAAAAGCATACACATTTTTTATAGTGGCTGCTCGTCCCTATAAAGTTTTGTAAGGAATTGGTCCTTTAGGCTGCAGACAGAAGATTGTACCACCACGACGTGGTAGAGTTCGTGCTCTTCTACTAATATAGAGTCGAATTCAACTCAAGTTTAAACAAGAAGTGTACAACAGCGAAAGTGGCACGAATATAGCATACGAACTAGGCAAACTTTTCCTATGGATCAGCAAACCTAGTAGTATCTCGACTCGACCTACATCCATGTCTCCGAGAAAGAAAAACATATGTATAGTAGCCCAGATGGATTGTTAACATTGTACAAACAGGCTGTTGCACTTGCGCCACTTGCACTTGGCACCTTGGCAGCAGATAAAGTGATCTGGACCTAATATTTCGATGTGCACCGAGATATGCGAACATCAATTCCATACTTCTGCAATTCTAACATCAAATAATTCCTTAGACCTTCGTGTAAACAGCACTTCATAAGATCTACGGTAATGTGCTGTTTACAAATTTACAGTGATTGCTCTGGTTGAAGAAATTCGAAAGTGCCAATGTGCCATACGGGCATCCCTAAAAGACGGACCAGCGGAAACAGCGGTGCTAACCAGCATGAAAATGTGCCAAAATTCCGTAATTTGGCTTCTAAATGCGTCAATTGGCAACACTGGCAATAATTCTTCTCTTCGCCGCCCCTCACTTCTGGTTACAAAACAGCGTGCCCGAGTCCGGATTTTGGAATGCTCAAAATCCAAGTTCAACCTTTTTTTTAAATCACAATCCGGTCCGATCCGGATCCGACATTTTTTTTCAAAATCACAATCCGGTCCGATCCGGTACCAACGAAAATAGCGCATAATCCTGATCCTGTCCAATCCAAGTCCAATCCAATGCTCATCTCTGCTGTTCACCGTTGTTATTTCAGCGTTAACGCGCATGTGGTGTAGCCTACACGGCGAAACCCTTGTTGCCTAACCCTCGAAAAGATGTACTTCCTGCTTTTAATGCAAGTAATATGTTGTCAACCAATACAAGTGCCACTGTGGTAGTAGGTATGTAGGACGTACATAGGGTTGGATTATCCGGATAACGGTTAACCGGTTAACCGAAGGTTTATCAAATATCTGATATCCGGATATAATTCGGCCAGTTAACCGGATAAAAGAGTACCGTTGCAAATGTGTTTTACACTTTTTAGTAAGCTTCAATAAGTCGTATTCAGTGTTGCGCGCGACCGATTAGCGACAAACGTCTTGTCAATTAGCGAGATGCGTCTTTGCACATTGCACAATGTAACACGACGCGTTAAATTAGGTCATTGATTGCCGCGCACTCGGCTATCGTCTCTGGCCTGATTTATCGCGTCTTCAACAAGCCTATAGTTCCGCTGAATTGAAGAATCGCATCTGCGATAGGCCCTGTGCACTGTGCAGTGTGCACACTATTCCATTGCTGACCTGCACAATCGCATCTGCAATAGGCCTACGAAAGATATCATCGCTGGTCAAACCATCGCATCTCGGACCTAGCGTGCGTTGGCTCCTATCTCTCGATGGCTTGGTGACGATATGCCATTAAGTGTATTCTGATTAGCGATTTTTAGTCGCATCTCGGACCTAGCATGCGTTGGATCCTATCTCTCGATGGCTTGGTGACGATATGCCGTTAATTGTATTCTGATTAGCGATTTTTAGAGTGACATCGCGAAACGGAACACATCGAATGTTCGCAAAGATGAGCGTGCATGCGAGCGTAATTGATTTCCGCTAATACTTAATTCGAAAAAAAGCGAAACCCCCTCATTTTATTTCAAACACCCCCCTCCTTAATTATTGGCTGACTGCCTGCCCGATCACGTGAATATCTCACGGTGGAATTAAATAGAGGTATCATGTCGGCATCAATTCCAGTATCAACAACTCGTCCTTCTAGTACTCCAAACCTAAACAGAAGAATGGAAAAAAAGGAATGTTAAGTCGTTGAAGTTTCCGGGAAACGACCTGCCAAACTTTAGACACTCTACGAAGCGCTGCTTACTATTCAGCCCTCTTCTGTGGAAGCTGAAAGAGTATTCAATGCATGTGGACTCTTTGCTACTAAATTCCGGTCCCGGTTACAGGATGCTGAATTGTGCTTTATATGGGGGCGTTGCAGAAGCAGTGAACATTAAATTTGCGTGGTTTTTCTCGTGTTCGCTCGTACTGCGCGTGTACGTATAAGTCTACAATAACACTGTGTAATGATTTCGGGATCCGTTTTTCATGCAGACCTCGTGGAATTGATTGTCTCACTGAGCAGTTATTATCCGGTTAACTGGTTAGATAAATTCCAAATATCCGGATATATCCGTTATCCGGATAGTGAAAATTATCGATATCCGAACTAACCCTAGACGTACATCTCAAAGATGGTTTGAGCGTATTAAGCAGCATATCCCCAAATTGATTCGGTCAAAAACATGCGCAAATGATCGCACGGAGCTCGCACGTCAGTGCAAATTGGCTGCCAAAACTGACTGCTATGACGATTACCAAGCATATGCTTCGTCAATTGGTCAGCATCTGAGAGCAAACCGCGCCTGTGCACAGCACTATAATAACAATATGTTCACTGTCATTGCGCGTGGCAGATCTTTGTTTCATTTAAAAGTGTTGGAGTCTACTTTTATTCAGTTGAAAAAACCTATTTTATGCAGACAAAAGATTTCCTCTATAACCTACAAATTTCTCAGTAGTGCGTGTTGTTTCGTGCGTGTAACTCTATGTTTGCAAATCGCGTTGCTACTATAGTACCGTATATCCGTATACTTCTAGTTTGTTATTGTTGCCATTGGTACAATGCGAATTTCATGGTCTGTGATTTTGACTGTTGCGTCATACTTTCCCTTTTTGGTTTTTGCTTTTAGATCTGTTTAAATCCCTTTGAAAAGAGGCACCCGAAAAGTGTTCGAGTTCAATGAATATTCTGTTACAATGGATGTTTTATTCAATTGAAAGCTATATTCAAGTTCTGTACCACGAACCAGCTATTTAAGTATTTCTTGTGGTATTTCCGTGAATTTGTTTCACTTTATCTTCAAAACTTGAGGCAATAGACACTTTGAATCAAAACCACCGGTAAACGTTCGATACTATTTGTTCGTTAGTAACACGACTTTTACAGTAAAGCAGCTTTCCAATAAATCCGTGCAGCACACACGTCGGAGGCCAAACTAGCAATAACCAAATCATGCTACTTGCAGTCATGCACGATTCAGCAGTCACGCACGATTCAATCAGTTCCTCCAAACTGGTATAATTCATATCTTAAGCGATGGAGGATATTATGAACTGGCACAAGTGGATTACCTTTAGTTAAGACACTATCAATTTGAAAACTGCATTGTCGTCACCATGTGTGTTTTTTCTCTGAATATTCAACGCATTGTGCAGTTAAATAATTCAAATAGACATACAAAGAAATATGATATTGGTTGCCTGCGCCAACGTGTATTTTCATTAATTCATATGGGTTTCATTTGTCCGATGCAGCATTTCAAATAACATGAAAGTGCCATATTTTCCCTATCGTTAGAAAACATATTATTATGAACTGGTAAATGAGCAATAAAATCAGCAGGAAATATTTGACATAGACCAGAGTTCACAAACTCAAATGTGCTCGCGGGTCAATTTCCTGCTTTTTGATCGCGCCGCAGGCCGCAGCACCAATAATAGGGGGATTCAATGTATNTCCAAGTAGGCCTTATTTGANGGGACCTTGCAGACTGACATTCCACATGCATCGTAAAAATGCGATTCACTAATGTGAATTCACGCATGGCACAAAAAAATCTAATTTCAAAATATTTGANTAAAATTGTTGCTTNACTTGGNATAGCAGTTNTATATTTAGTTGTAGACACCATGCGAGAATACANATGCATCAGGACATCGTAAAAGCTGTCGNGGTAAAATTCTGCAGCNTGCGGACATTTGANGTGTCACAAGTATAGGTAGAATATTTAGGAATTTTAAAAAGATTGATCTAANATAAGATCNTTGAGGCAGTACAACCTAATCCGGGTTTCGGNCATATTGATAACTATGCTATTAATCATGTCATTACCAANGCCAAATTAAATCGGCNTTAGATTTACCTTCGAATATTGGAACAGATCTATANCAACTTGAATATAATGANTACTGTGTCATAGCAATAGAAATCTCCAAACGCCGAAGAATCCATTGGTGTTGCAGCTGTGAAGCGTATTGTACGACTACTTTATACTCGTCACATTTAATTGGCGATAATAACAAAGATGAAGATACCTAAGATGACATAGGGTGTAACTAACTATACATCAACACAATCCCAATGGTTGCCATACCGACCTGATTAGATATCTAAATATGCTACGAAGCACAAGCTAAGACTTTGTATATCACCATTCCCCATACCAGTTTGAATGGTACTTTCGTCTATGGTAGTACCACGTCACGGCCTTCCGAGTCACAATAAGTCCTTTTCTGATTGTAACGTTCGACGCAACTCAACTGCAGTGATTTTAATTTTATCTCACATTGAGTCTCAGTTAGAGTAATTCTACGAAAGGTCGCGCCCAAGTCAAAATCACCATTTTCAGTCACGAATCATCAACGGGTCATGTTTTACCATCATACAAAAGTAATGTGGCGTTTATCTTTCACTGCGTTAACTTTTGGAAGTGATGTAATAGTGTGGTTTGATGAGTACTTTCAGGTTTCTGGAGTAGTTTGAGCAAATTTCCAGTTCTCAAATTTAAAAAAATTAAATATTGTCGAACATTCGAAAGCCAAAATGCTATCGCGAGCCGCACAAAATTGTCGCGCGGGCCGCGTGTTTGAGACCTGTGACGTAGGTGTTGGGATTTTGAAAAGAAGTCCGAGCGACCAAATAAACTCGATATCACATTGTATTGTGCTAACATCGACTTGCCCTAACTTCCACAATAGCAATGATTCCGTCCATTATAGATATTTACAAAACAAATGCAGATATACTGAAAAACTTGCGAATTGAGTGCTGAATTCAAAATTTATCGTAGAGTCCTATCATACCACCAAAAACGAGCCACGTATCATTCGTGAGCTACATGTTCCCGAACCCTGCTCTAGATGTAAGTTGAATCGTCGTATCAATTATTTAATACCTTAGTTCCTATTATCGATTACCACGCGGCTTGAATACAAACTGGAACGCTCGTATTTCATGAACTGGAATATGGTAACTCACGTAGGGTAGACATAGGTGTTGGTGTAAGAACCTCTGTAATCATAATCGATTTCTTCGATAAATTCGCAGAATTCTGCTGTAATGTCACAACGGCATTCTTCGTCCATGAAATCTTCACATTCTGGTATCCCATCACACCTTGTTGCATCTGAATAGCCCACCAACATATGATCACATTCCCGACAACGTATACGTTGTATATATATATAGAGGTGGTTTTGTAATTATATAGAATGCGGGACTTACATTTGCCTCTCGGACTGCCGCATTCGTAGTCAAGTTTTTTGTTGCCTTGAATAGGAACATCACTTGGCTCTTAAGTAAACAACAAACACATAATCAAGCCTCATTCATCGAAAATGATTGTATGCAAATGGTGGATATTGCCAGCTTATTGATGCTTGGCTTTTAATTTATATGCAAACAGTGATAAATTTTATTCAACTATATTTCGCCTTTTCCAATTCAAAGATGTTTAACATAAAAGGCTTTGCAAATACTAGAAGAATTTGATATTGTTGTAGGTGATGCTTTGGTACTCATAAGGTTTGGGATTCATTTGTTATTTTATATTAGGCTGATACTCTTTATTATGAGTTCTTATCAGCGCACTTTGGTACTAAGCTTTTTGTAAGATACCGAGGAGTACCCTGGATAAACACTTGAAATATTGATCGAACACGAACTCGATATCAATTGGTGTTGCAGCTGCTGAACGTACCTCTACGCCCTCTCGTCAATCGCAAATAATGCTAGAACGTAACTATATGCACTTCCAGCTAATAATATTGATATTTGATCACTTCAATAGTGTTTAAGTCGATCTATTCGGCCTCAAGACCCGCGGATTTTATTCCGTGGTCGGTTGAACTCCAGGGGTTCAGTAAGCGAGTCTCTGTTATAAATCGCTGTTGCACAAAGTGCACTGTGCACACACAGAATATTAGGAACAAAATATTACCATTTAATTTTTACACTAAAAACGACGTTATAAGGAATAGATATTTCAAATCAGTGGGATCTCTGTTGCTCCCTTTCGGAGAAATTCAGAAAAATTCATTCGTATGCTTCAAAATAATTCATTCGTGTTGTTTGACTGGAACGCAACGGCGTGATACCAATTGTGTAATTGCAAATGGTCCATTAAACATTGGAGATAATAAATAATTCTTCAGCTCATTACCTGCATGTAATATTTATATAAAATTTGTGCTGTGAATGCGTACAACACTACTATTTGGGATGATGTGAACGTGAGGTACACGTTCAGTCGTTCACGTTCTGTGCGCGAACCGCTGGAATTTGGAGGTTCGCGTTCACAAACGAACCTTTGTAGGTTCTGCACTGTGAACTAATTTCGTATTTCATTCTAACATCTTTGGTTTAAATTCTTCGCATTTCCATTCCACACCACTCTCCTCATGGCGCTGGACGCATGAATGGAAATTCAGCAAATAACGAGCATGCATCCTGCCAATTCCAAAAATTATTTGCTTGAATAATTCAGCTTTCCGTTTGTGAATCTTTAGTGACTCGCTCAGCGGTGAGCTTTCCCCGTAATCACAAAATAGCAGGAGCGAAACACACGACATGTTGCAAGTCAATGACTTGTACTTAGTCAACCATGCCATCAGTTATTTCCATCAACGAAATTGATATAACGAATGCATCGACGTCTAATTTGAAAGATATATGAGGCGTACAGGATCTGTCTTGATTTGATATCCTCATTGTATAAAAAAAGCCAATCCTTCCGGTTAGGGTGATGATTACTCTTCAATTTTTCAGATAATACATGACGCAACTAGGCCTATAGTTTCCTGTGTGTCTCTCATCTGCCCGGTCTAGCCGAGTCCTCGTCAAAATTGTTGCAAAGTGATTTTGTGGAATTATTATAGCATTTGAATGATTGGATTGTTCTAGTTGATACATTAGGTGACGTATAAAATGTCAACATTTACTTCAGCATTGTAGCATAGTATGGCCGGAGTCGTCGTTAAAGTTTTGATTATGTACATTAATATATACCTATACGGAAATGTAGGGTTGGAATTGGCAACATGACGTGATAGGTTCACGTTCGCGTTCACACAGAAGCTTTCAAAAGATTTGCGTTCACATTAATCAGAACCTTTCAGGGGTTCACACCATCCCTAACTACAATGCTGGAGCAATGAGAATCCATATGAAATATGACTGTGGCTCAAACATCTTCCAGTTGTGATCGATGTCACGAGAGGCCTAATAAAATCAGAACCCGAATACTGAGAGAATGGACGCGCTACACAATTTCGGTATCAACATGCTGTTGCATTACATCCACCCGAACTCGCTTCAACATTGGCATTTGATTATGACAAACCTTCGTCGACTCATGTACCAGTCACAAATTGATCATCAACTCACAAGGGTCTGTGTACCATTGAACTGGAAATCTGAATTATATTTATTCGCTAACGCCTCGTACAGAACGGGATTTTCAACTTGTTCCCAAGTGTAAATTTCCACTATACTTTTTTTTTTATCAATATTTGTGTTAAGCGGATGTATAATTGGTAGTGATGAAATTACCGATCGAAGAAAATCGGCATGAGGCTGATGTTGGACGTTTATATTGCAGCAGCAATATTTCATTTTGTATCGAGCGAATTCGCTGTCCAACTTCGTTGTCAATCATTTAAAAAATCATGCAAATACATCCTTGCCGTGAGTTGGACATCATTTTTGGCAACGCTAGTGCACAAAATCACCTTGGTTTAATGTCGATTTCGGTTTATAAGATAGCTATGTTACGGACCAAAAGTGTATTACCGATGCAATATCATTATAAGTTTTTCATGCCAACCTACCTTTCTGCGTGCAATGGGCTTCATCATCACCGTCCGGGCAATCCAACCTATGTATGTGTTATCGTATAGACATATATTTCAATGGGGACATGACATGATCTTAAACATTCGTTCTAAATGATGTGAGCGAGGTCAGAAAATACTCTGAAAAAGATTCTGCCTTAATCGTTCAAATTTAAATAGCGAGATAAGCCAAGAGTACGTTGAGCGGTATGGTGTAAATTATATAATGTCTAATTTTCACGCCAGGCTAGCAAAATGAGACGTAAATACTTTCCTGTCATCCTGGATCATAAAGCAGGTCATGGCGTCCTATTCGAAACCTTGACGGGATAAAGGCCGGGCTGTAATGGCTCGAGTAGCGAGTTTTTGGTGACTCGACTTGACTCGAGTCAATTTTATCAAATGCGTAAAAGGACTCGACTTGGCTCGAGTTAATTTTTGCAATGCCTCGACTTGTAGTCGAGGCATTGTGGTTGACTCGAACCAAGTCTTGTGACTCGAGACTAGGACGGCCGAGACAGAAATTTCAATATAACTTCGAAGAATAGCAAAGTTACCAAATCATTGGTATTTCGTTTGTCAGTCCTGATACTTGAACAGGGCCAGAATCTGTTAAGACTGGTGAAAATTAATTTACTTTGAATGCGAGCCATTCTGCATCACTCGATCAGAGTTGACAAAAGTGGGTGGAACTGGATTGAACTGATTACTGAACAGTGACTATAACGACTCGGACTCGAGTCAAAACAGTATGGCCATCTACTAACTGACTTGGACTCGGAATTGACTCGTCAGTGAATTGAAAATGACTTGACTTGACTCGAGTCAAAACTATAAAAAGTGAGATTGACTTGGGACTTGGAATCTTGTGACTTAGTTACAAACCTCGATAAAGGATCCACACGGACACAAGTCGGCGCACCCATCACCAATAAACTACTGTCTCTAGTGGAAGTTTTCTAATTAGAAGTTATTTTAAGGAAGTTTGCTATTTCGAACGTAATTAACACATTTGTTAAAAACAGGTTGGTTTAATATACAGCCTAAAACGACAGTACGAAAATTGATAGGTACCATATACCTGCTATCGCAGACTCTAGTTGCGTTCACCAGTATTCTAGTTTCACCTCCCTCATTATCACATCGAATTGACGGTGGATTTGAATTTCCAGATACACTCGTATCTGTGACAATACATGTAATTATTACCATCGAATAAATTTTTAACATAAACTTAATTTACCCCATATGACGTTGTCGCATAGTTTCGGGCGAGCAGCCGAAGGGCACAGGCACTCGTCCGTGAGGTCACGGCAGTCAAATACGCCGTCGCATAACTTGGAAATCGGTACAACGACAAATGGCTCGGTCAAGCATTGGAAACACATGTTGTCCGAACGATCTGCCGAATGATTTGATACTGTATAACAACATTAATCAATTACAGGTAAAGTCTAGCTTACATTTTTTGTCGCTTGGACAGATGCACTCGTCAATATCTGCAAGAAATATCATCATTTCAAAAATTAATATTTCAATTTAGGTTTAAAGCCACCTCAATAGAACGTGCATGACATATACATTGGGGATGGGGATGGCGTGAACGTGAGGTTCGCGGTTGCGTCGTGTGTGTGAATCTTAGAAATTTCAAGGTTCGCATTCACAAACGTACCTTCGTAGATTATGCAATGTAAACCTCTTTCATGTATTACAATTTGACAAGTTGACATAAAGAGTGTTTCGATGTCAGATTTAAAACATCAGTCAGGCGTACTGGATCAATCTTTATTTGATATCCTTATTAGGCGTTGACTAATGTATAACAGCTTTTTGATTTAATATATTGCGCAAGTACAGACACCTGTGTTTCCCTTCTAAGAATACATCTGTCCGGTCTAGCCCAGTCCTCGTTGGAATTGTTGGCAAAGCGACGGGAGATATTGATTTTGTGAAATTAATATAGCATTCCATTGTTCCACTTGATACACTTGGTGATGCTTGAAAAGTCAGCATGTACTCTAACATTGTCGCATAGTGTGCCTCGAGTCGTCGCTGGTTAAGATGTACATGAATATATTACTTTACGGAAATGTGGGGTTGGAATTGGGAATATCACGTCACGTGACGTCATAGGTGCGCGTTCGCGTTCACACAAACTAGAACCTTTCGGGGGTTCGCACCAAGCCCAATATACATATGCTAGTTGTAGCTAGCTCAATCATCATTTGATTTATTATGTGTAGTAGAACTGTCCAAACTTTGGAAAATCTCAAATGTGATGTGTCACAATGTCTCATTCTATTGATTAATACATGATAGAAAAAAAACATCAATGAAACTGCATGAAGCTGACAGGTAATTCGTTAGGACTTGGAGCAAAGCGTCTGACAGCAGCTGGTGAAGAGTTGGCGTGCCAGCGACCAAGGAGCGGAGAGCAGAATATTAATGAAAAAATTTAGGACTCTTGATTGGCTAATCGGCTATGCTTCAAACATCACGTCAGTTAACGGCGGTGATTCTGTAACTTGATTGCAGATTGGTTGAGAGACAATAATTTAAGATTGATTCAGGACATGTTGAGTTACGGAATTCATGATTGACAAACAGCGGCTGCTTCACAAAAGCCCTTGAAGCATGAATGGCTCATTTAGAAGGAAATGGATGTCGATTACATGCCTTGTTTTTATCTAGGGAAAGCATAGAAACTCTGGGGGAAAATTGCAAAGGCTCTTATGCAAGTAGCAAGAAGGGAGGCACCATCATTACATACAAATATAAATCTAAACCAATGACACTACATTGTCTAGTATTATTAGGCTCCAGTCGTGGTATATAATTAGAGTCTTGAATGCTTTACGATTGTACCAGTTGTTCTTTATTCATGTATTTCGTAACTCAACCTGTCCTGAAATCTTAAATCACAATCTGCCAACCTACCTACCATGCGCTCGCAGAATCATCGCCGTTAGCAGAATCGTTGAACAACTAATCAGCTTTCAGCTAGCCGCGAACTTCATGTTCATTCAAACACATAGGCTAGCTGATTGGCCAATCAAGAGCCGTGACTTCGTGATTATTAGTCTTCTCGTTGTTCTATGGACGCTGACACGCCTACTCTCCGACAGCTACTTTCTAATGCTTTGGGCCAAGTATTTATAACTTTCTTGTGTGGTTCTTTCGGACTCCTTGATGCTTTTTATCGATTACACTGGTCAACACATATTTTCAGGTAGACAAAGTAAGAGAGGTTTTTAGGGGTTCTAAAGGGCACTGATTCCGAATATGACCTTAGTTTTTTTCAAATTTGCTCCTGTTGTGAAGATAACTCATGGGGCTATTTTGACCAAAATCTTCCATTTTCGCGGTAATGACTAGATATAAAATCGTCTGCCGCCCGTGGCGTCATCAAAACTAGGAAATTGGCCCGCGAGCACATTTGAGTTTGAGACCTCTGATCCAAAAAGTTTTATTTACTACATCTTAGGAAAAAATTCATGCAGTGAACTTCTTCCTAATGTGAAATTGAAATCTTTCATCGGTATTCGAATATACCAGATGGCCTACTAGAATTAAGCTTCTCGTTTGATTGGGTTAATACCCACTTTGTTGACTCAGTGGAAAATTATCCATTTGCCGGTCAAAAGAAAGGAGACGCATATGAGTATTGTGGTTAAGCCTTCCAAGGACAAATCTTATAGTTGAATACTCCTCTTTAATATTGGTGAAATGACCAATTGATACAGGAGAATATGTATTTCCGTTGTGCAAAATTACAATTTTCAGGCTTGACAAACTGCTTTTTTGACAGACGAATATTTCGTATCATGTCATGTTAATATTGATAGAATGACTGAGAGTGACATGAGGGTTCTTCATAGTCAATTAGTTATTTATGCGCAGTATAAAATTAGAAAAAAAAATGATTTTATTCCTGAGGGTAAATACAGTAATTCTTGGCTTTTAGGGGTATAAATATCTTCTGACAAAGAGCCAATCTGACAAAACTAGTGTGATATTCGTAATCAGCAACCGCAAAAAACCTAGTAATGGCTCTCAGATGTTCTGCCTAAAAAAAAATTTCATTTTGTTGACCAGTGTTATATATAAAATGAGACATTGAGAAGGCTCACTTATGAGATATTCCAAATTTTGGACATTCCTAATATATAGCTATATCTCTGTAAAGGCGTTGATGTAACATATACATCAGCCGGTACTGTATGGTGTTACACGGTACTTACTATGATCACACAGCGCTGCGCCATCGCATATATCAGAGTCATATATCATGCACTGCTGCCCTTGTCGGTGACATATTCTGCCTGTAAAGTTAGTCGTCTCGGGCAGGTTGATTTCGTCACTTCCATCACTAAAAATAGGCAATAAAGCAGGGGCGGGCAACTTCTCCAGTCGGCGGGCCGGATATAGGAAAATTAAGTATTTAGCGGGCCGGATTCTGAGTCGATACATTATTCGCCCATTTATCCACATATACAGGAATAAATCGTATTTAATGAATGTAGTTTCTCAGGTTTACCATACGTCCTCTTTTAAGAGGATTTGTCCAGTTTTTATATTTTTTTGAAAGTGTCCTCGCAGGACGCCCAAATGTCCTCTTTTTTGAGAATTTTGAAAGGATATGGCAAAATTGACTAAGATAGAATAAATTAGCACTGAAGTATCGCTCCAGCGGCTATTTTGGGAAATGAGCCGGAAAGTTAACCTTTTGAAATTTTGAAATTTTGAAACTTTGAAATGATCAGCCGACTATCACTACTGAAGCTATCTGGTTGGCAGTACTCATATATCAGAGACCACACCAAGCCTAAACTCGGCTGAAATCATTCACAATTGGGCTCTGAATAACGTTAGCCTTCCACACAGGGAGTAGGCATCTGATGGTAGCTCTGTGT